>ML986794.1:0-36283 GCA_010094045.1 Lojkania enalia
TAACTTCTTTTTTTTAAAAAATCTACTATATTACTATTTTATTTTTAATTTCTACCTACTTTCTATTTATTCTATATACCGTGCTATCTCTATTCTTATTATCCTATTCTATATTCTACTATATAAAGAGTATAATTTACTAACTACTATTATATTACTAAAATACTCTCCCTAAACCTATTAAAAATACCTTTTCCCTAACTACTCTATATACGCCTTTTAATCTCTACTAAGTTCCCCTAAATAGCTATACTATTAGATTATCTAAGCCTCTTTTTTAACTTCTACTACTATCTAAGCTAATAGTACTATTATATTTAGTTACTAATATTAATTACTTATATCTAACCTAGTTATATAGTACTTCTAACTAACCTAGTATTACTAGTAGCTATAACTCTATTCTCTATTATATATTTCTATCTAAAATCTATCCAGTTTAACTCTATTTATTTTAAACTATACTATATACTATATTATTTTATACCTCTACTATTCTTCTATCTCTATCTTTTCTATTATCTAGTATACCGTATATCCTTTATATAGCTCTTCTAGCATCTTCTAAACCTGCTACTATATTAAGCTTATCTTATACTACCTATTCTACTACTTACTAATACCCTCTCTATATTAGTTATATCTAGCTAACTTAATATTATTATAGCTTATCTGCTTCCTATTAAGATAGCTACTTATTAGCCTTTACTAATACCTACTATCTATAATAAACCTCTCTATCGCTTACACGTCTAGCTCCTCCCTCTTTTATTCTATCCTTTACTCCACCTCGCCCTCCTCTATAAGAATTACCGAATCTACCTACTCGCCTACTTATCTATTATACTTACTCTTCTAAGTAAAGTTAATTATACTTTATAGTATCTCTATATATAGTATAAATACAATCTCTAGAAAATCTACCTCTATACTTAATACTAATATAGCTATTATAAGCCTACCTTCTTTAAGCTATTTCTTTAACTACCTAGCTCGCTCTATATTTCTAATATAATAGTATCTACTATCTAGTATTTTAGCTATCGCTTTATATTACGTTTTACTATAGTAGTATACTACTTCTTTCTCCCTTTATTCCCTAAACTGCTATACCTGCCGCTAATATATTACTAATACTATCTCTTATATCTACTCCTATTTATACTATAATACTAAATATCGTATATTTAGCTATATTATACTCGCTTAGATATATATTATATACTAAACTAGTATACTCTCTTCTAACTCAGCCTCTTATACTAGTAGTAGTATTACTATAAGTAGTACTACTAGATATAATAATAGCTGTAGATTCTTTAGTTTTACTAGTTTTAGCTACTAGTCGCTTAATATAAAGATAAGATAATACTTATCTACTATAATCTACTATAGTAGCTTTTTACTATTAAATATTTTTATATAGCTAATAAAATTCCTATTACTTATTATATCGCCTGCTATATCTATACTAACTATTACTACTACTATTAGATTACTCTTACTATACTTCTACTCTATATAGTTAATTCTACTCTCTTAAATCCGCTTAACTAAATTTTTAATAAGCGCCTAATACGGTACTACTACTATTATTACTCTATATTAATCTAAGTAAGCCGGTACGGTAAATAGTAAGCTTTTCCCTCTACTAGTTAGAAGTACTATAATAAGTAGTATCTACCTATCTAATATTATATATATTACTTGCTTTTACTTAGCTAAGTAGAAGCTAACCTTTTCTTACCTAAGCACCTGCTGTATTACCTTTTAAAACTCTTTCTCTCTTCTACTTTAAGCCTGTACCTTCTTTTCTTATATTATAAGCCTTTTACTATTATTATTATATTACTACTATTTCCTTATCCTAGTCTAGCCTTAATTACCTATCTACCTTACCTCTAGTATCTCTTTACCCCTATTAAACTCTAAGAAGTAATACTATAATATACTAAGCAGCTAGAACGCTTTAATTAAGTATATATTAAGATGTTTAATAATATTAATTAGTATACTATAGTTTTTAATCCCTATCTATATTATCTATATACTCTATAATTCTAGTATATTTTCTTCCTTCTTATCTACTTCAGCTTCTTTAACTTCTCCTATCTTATCCTGATATTCTTTACTAAATAACTCTCCAACTACTTTTCTACTAATACTAATAGTTATATATTAGTAGTCTAGTATATATAGTTTAATATTTATCTATTTACTAGTTTTATACTTAAATACGCGCGTTAGTTAGTCTATTTTCTATAGCCTATATTAATCTACCTATATATAGTTATTAAAGCTGCTACTAAGTACCTTAATATTTAGATACTTCTAAAATAGCTGTATATAAGCTAAATATACTACTATTACCTATCCTAGCTATAGTAGTAGAAAGTATAGTACTACTTTTAGCTTATCCTACTAGGATTGCGATTTATAATAGTAGACTACTATTATAATCTACCTATCTACTATAAAGATATTATAGTTTTATAATACTCTATTATAATACTATATTATTATAATCTCTAACCCTTATTTAGACTGCCCTAAAGTTATATATATACTAACTATTAGTAGTTTTAAAAAGTAATCTACCTACTATAAATACTACTTTACCTGCTATTTACTTTATAAGCTATCTCTTAACTAGAGCTACTAACTAGCTTCTATCTATCTAGCCTAAGTAAGTATCTACTTAAGCTTATTATTAAGCCGATTATTATAATAATAGATAAAAGATATACTCTACTATATAAATATAATATTATTAATAAACTGCTCTAACTAGATAGTAAACTAGTCTTCAGCTCTAGCCGTCTAATATAGCTCTTACTAGAGTATCTTCTCTACTTTAACTACTATATCCTATACTATTTTATAAAACTAGCTAATATAGATTAGCTAGCTGTTAAAATAGAATATTTTCTTATTCTTTAACTAGTAAGTATTATCTAAATTACCAGCTGTTAGTATAATAAACTTCTTATATACTAGTAAGCTAATTATCTTACTTATTAGATTAAACAACCTATTAGCTAGAAACTTCTGCTATATAAGTAGAAAATACTTTTAGTTCTTATCTATCTACTTATTATACTCTACTACTAGAAGTAGTTTTTCTACACCTAGTACGCATATATAATATACTATACTAGCTAGTATATATAAATAGTTCTTTACTATATATAAGCGGTCTATTTTAGCGTCAATCCCTAATATAGTAAGAAAATAGATAAGTTTACTATTAAATAGCTAATCGCCTATTAATTAAAAAATAAATAATATAAGTATATCTAGTAGTATCTTAAACTAAGTATCCTTACTATCTCTATCTAATATAACTTATAGTACTATTACTAGTTCCTTCTACTTATTTTACTAATAGAATAGCTCGTACGTGTCTTCTATCTAATCTACTTCTTTCTTTCTATAGTACCTATAATAGGGGCTGCTATTACTATTATTATTACTATTAGTATTATTTCTAACTCTACTAGATCTAGAACTTATACTATTATCTAATACTATACTATTATTATTACTATTATTACTATTACTATTATAACTAAACTATATAGCCTAAACTTCTTTATTAGTAATAATATAGAGAAAGTAGTAGACGAACTTAATAATATAATTAGTATATATTACTTAACTCTTAGGGTTTTATAGTAAAATAAGCGGATATCTATCTATTTTATATTACTAAGTACTTTTAAACTACTATCTTATCTCTTATATAAGTAATAATAACCCTCTAATATTCTATTTAACTAATAGTTTAACTAGTTTCGCCGCTTATTAAAGTTTTACCTTATTTTAGTTAGGTAGCTAGATCTAATATATAAGATATACTTAATTCCGCTTTATTAGATACTCTAACTACCCTATCTACTTAAACTACCCAGTCTTATTAGTTTTTACTACTTCTATATTTATAACCTATACTTTCTCTTCTTCCCTCTATTTTATAAGCTTAAACCTGGCTAACTAATTATATATAATATTAGCCTCTATATAGAAAATAGCTAGCTTATAATTATAGCTACCTATATTAATAATAAAATATTACTATAACCTACTAGTCTAAAAGAATATCTATATCTTAATCTTCTAATAAAGCCTACTTTTATTATCTATTTATATCTATTTATACTTCTTCTTTAGATATATATATAGCGTGTTAATATTAGTAGTAATATAGTATTTAGATTACTTATACTAGAACTTATTTAGCAGCTTTCCTAATTCTAGTATTAGTTGCCTAAATAGTATAGGCAGCTAGATATTCTTTACTAGTCTAATTAGCTACTAATAAGTATATTCGATAATTACCCTCTTTTACTCTATTATTATACTATAATAGTACTATAGATATATATTAATATTTAATATAGTAGTTGCGTATTCTTTATATATTAGAATATAGTACTTAAGTAGATAGTAGAGATAGTTTTTAATATCTTCTAATAATAGCGCTGTTCTATTTACTTATATACGTATAATAGCCTCTAATTAGCTAGGTGTAGAGTAGAATAATAACTAAGAGTAATTATATATTATAAGAGATTATTCTTATAGATTTATAATAGAAGTATATAAATAGAGTATATAAAAGATATTTAAGTTAACTATAAAGAGTTATAAAAATTAGAGTTGTAAAGTTATTAAATATAATTTAGTTCCCTTATTATTTCTTCTTACTTAGTTACTTAGTTAACTAAACTACTAAGTATATTATATACCTTATATTAGCTTTATTCTTCTAGCTATATAGAGTCTTAAATCTTAATTAGGTCTAGTATAGATGTTACGGGCATCCTTATAGGAACCCCTGTACTAGACTCAATTAAGATCTAGGACTTTATATAGCTAGAAGAATAAGGCTAGTATAAGACACGCGACGCGCTTAGTAGCTTAGCTAACTAAGTAACTAAGTATACTCAGTAGCTCAGTTAACTAAGTAACTAAGTAAGAAAATAATAAGGGAACCAAATTGTATTTAACAACCTTATAACTTCAATCTTATAGCCCTTTATAGTTAACTTAAATATCTTTTGCACACTCTACTTACGTACTTCTATTATAAGCTTATAAGAATAACGTACCTCGCAGCACGTAATTACTCTTAGTTATTACCCGCCCTGCATCTGGCTAATTAGAAGAGCCGTTATACTTTGACTACCCTCGTGAGGCTAGAAGAAGTAAGACCAGCCAGACTACCCTGGTTATAAGGAAAGAGATACCTTCGGTAAGTAACGTAGGAAACTCACGCAAGCAGAATATCGGGATTAGCTAGTAAAGCTACCTCTTCGGAGGCAGGTATAATAACTATATTTACAAAAATGTAGAACAAATTAGCGTAATAACGGGAACAGCTAGTTCTAGCAGACAAATAGATAAGAAGCCTAAAGGAGACTTAGGACAGCCTTCTCGAAAGCCTTAAAGGAATATAAGGAATAGTTAATAGTAAATAAGGGATGGGACTTACGGGAATTATCCAAAAACTCGAATAAGTTAAAAGGGCACTACTAACGACGTATTACTAACAACGAATTAAACTAGTACTACTTGATAAATTTAACGGAACTAGGTCTAAGCTTAAAGAATTCCTAGCAGCAGCAAGGATCCACATCGACGCTAACCTCGATATTATCTAATACGAGAACGAGAAAGTACTGTTCATAGGAGCATACTTGACGGGTAAACTACTTGACTAGTTCCAGTCCTTCCTAATAGACTTTAAGAACCACGCGGAGGAATACTAGAAGAGCGAAACCAAGGCAATATTTATAAGCCTAGTATACTTCTAACAGAAATTCAAACTAGCGTTTGGAAACATCAACAAAGTACGAGCAGTAGAAGATAGACTCTATAACCTAGTTTAACTAGAATCTATTACCTCGTATATATCGAGCTTTTAACAGCTCTCGAATAAAGTTGCCTAAGACGACTATAGTATAATAGTAAAGTTCTGTAGAGGACTAAAAATAGAAATAAAAAGAGTAATAATGTATATAGAGCAACCGCGGGACCTAGCATTATACTTTTAACTAGCGAAGAGAATCGACGACGAACTATACTAGTTTAAAAACGAGGAAAGATAAGCGCACTACTAAAGGGCATGCTTTTTAGTAAGGGCTGCCGACGCGGGCGGACTTATGGATCTAAGCGCTACTAGGGAAAAGAAGCCTAAACTACAGGCGACTTAAGAAAAGAAGACTTAAAAAAAAGATATTAAGTGTTATAATTGTTAAAAACTAGGATATATAGTAAAGGAATGTCGAAGTAAAAAGAAAGAAAAGAAAAACCGGCCTACGGAAGACAAACCGCAGGAAGTAGGTAAAGAAAAACTAGCCGCAACTACAGAACACAGAACCTTATATTAGTTCTTCTATAACGAAGACGAGTGTTAAATATACTAGCAACTTAAAGAAGCTACAGGATATTAGCTTTAGAAGAAAACGCAACTTGCAGCAACGCAAGAATATATAAAAAGATAGCTAGAAGAAGTTTAGGAAATATCGGACGAGAATAAAGAAATAAACACCCCGTCACAAATAGAAGAAGCTACTACTAGAGTACTAACACCTGAACTAGTACCTAGAGCATGTTTTATATACCGATAAGGAATGATCGAGTATAAATAGGGAACCCCGGCTCCTATAGCCACCCCACGAGAAGAACTACCTATAAGATTCCATGATAAAAATGGACTAGGATAAGATATTATCGACGTTTACGAAGAATGGTAAAATACCTACCCCAGGGAAATCCGCTTCTCACACTTCTAAAAATAGATAGAAACTACGAAAGTAGTAGAAGAGCACCTTAATATAATAGACTAGGACAAGGCTGCATATACAGTACGGAAAGTAGTAGCCTTCTTACGAAGTGAAGTACTAGTAAAATACTGGGTACCAAAGGCATCGCGATATAAATAAGAATGGGACTACTAAGTTAGAGAAGACGATGACCCTCGTATAAACCAACACCACCTAGTATATTTTAAAATAGCATGGATATCGTGTATTAAACAACAGTATAAGGCCTACTAAGGAAGAAAGGAAAATACAGGTGTGTAGCTAAGACGACTAAATAAAGACGAAGTACTGGGAAACCCCGTAAAGTAAGAAGATATAATAGGATAGGAAGTTACTAAACAAACCTAAAACTATACAGTACTCGAACCTAGACCTCTATTACCTAAAGTATGCGTTAGAGGAAGACTATAGTATAAATACCTAGAACGGAAATGTCTGAAACATATATCTATAAAAGAACTAATAGCCTACTAGCCCGAGACAACTTAGTTATATAGAAACGTAGGAGAATACTACCTTATAATACCCGGACGGTACTATAGCTATAAAGTATATATACTTATTAATAGTAGAGCAACAAAAAATTTTATAGCTAGCAACTATATCGCTAGAAAAGGAATACCTATAATACAACTAGAACGACCTTATACAATTTAAACTATAGAAGGGAAAGATTTCTAGAAGAAAATTATATATACTATAGAACTAGGAGAGTTCGAAATTCTAGGAACAACCTAATAAGGACAAATATTCCAAGTTATAGAGATTACTGACTATGATATTATCCTAGGAATCCTATAGTTGAGAAAAGAAAACCCTTAGATAGATTAGTAAACGGGACGAATTATCCTTGAAAACTCTAGCCAACTAATTAAGGAACAACTTACGGCAATGGCAAAAGAAGCAGTAAAAGAATTATTCCTAATAGGAAACGCATTATATAGCATACCTAAGGAATACTAACATTTGATAAAACAGCTCCAAGAACCACCACGATATCTACCTAAACACGGAGAACACGATTATAAAATCAAACTATAACCAGGAAAAGAACCTAGATATGGACTAATATATAGCCTAATACTAAGAGAAATAGAGGCTCTAGAATAGTATGTAGACGAACACCTGAAAAAAGGAATAATTAGAGAATTGAACTCACTAGCAGCACACCCTATACTCTTCGTAGATAAGAAAGGAACAACTGACTTACGAATGTGTGTTGATTATCGCACCCTCAATAACATTACAATTAAGGATTAATACCCTCTACTACTTATTCGTGATTTGAGAAACTAATTAAGAGAAGCTACTATCTTTATAAAATTAGACATCTAGAACGCGTACTATTAAATCCGCATTAAAGAAGGAGACGAATAGAAGATAGTATTTAGAATAAAAAGGGGACTCTTTAAATATCTAGTTATACCATTTAGACTTACTAACACACCAGCTACCTTCTAAAAATAAATTAATAAGGTACTAAGACCCTACCTTAGATAATTCTATATAGTATACTTAGACGATATTCTTATATATTTAAAAATAAAATAGGAATATAAGAAATATGTTAAACAAGTACTACGCGTATTATAAGTAGTAAAACTGTACCTTAAAGTAAGGAAATGTGAATTCTATACTACGAGAATAGACTACTTAGGATTTATTATCGAACTAGGACAACTACGAATAGACCTAAATAAATTAGCAGTAATTAGAGACTAGCTAACCCTAAAGTTAGTTAAAGATGTCCAATCCTTTATAGGATTTTGTAACTTCTATTAAATCTTTATCAACGATTAGAGCGATATAACTACACCCCTAACTCAACTATTAAAGAAAGATGTTACCTTTATATGGGGAAACGAACAAGAAAAAGCCTTCTAAGAAGTCAAGAAACAGTTTCAGCAAGAACCGGTACTAAAACTCTATAACCCAGAAAAGAAAGCTCTTATAAAAACCGACACATTAGGAACAAGAATAGTTGGAATCCTTATACAAATCTATAATAGGAAACAACATCTAGTAGTATATTACTCACGAAAACTCACACTAGTAGAGATGAACTATAATATATACGACCAAAAACTCCTAGCTATCGTAGCATGCTTTAAAGAATGGCGTGTGTACCTGCAAGGAGTAAAATAGTAAACCGAAGTCTATTGCGATTATAAAAACCTTACCACCTTTCTTACTACTAAAACTCTTACCCCTAGACAGGTTAGATAGTTATAAGAACTAGCTACATTTAACTTCAAGATTATCTATATTAGCGGAAAATAGAACTAAAGAGCAGACGCGTTAAGCAGACTACTAGGATACGAGTAAGAGAAAGGAACTATAGCTATACTACTAAAGAAATAATAAGATAGAAGTATAGTATATAATTACCCACGACTTACAGCAACGACTATTACTAAAGAAGTAAGCTAGATAATACTAATCAGATTAGCAATAGATAGGATACCCAAAGAACTCTAAGAACAAGAACTAGGACAAATAGATAGACTACTATACGTCTACAATCGAATCTACGTACCAGCTAAAGTTAGAAAAGAATTCATTAGGCAATTCCACGAAGTCCCTACCTACGGATACTAAGGAACCGAAAAAACGCTAGAACGAATCCTTAGGGGATTCTACTTTCCTAAAGTAAGGGAATAGATAAAGAATACGTTACGGGAATGCGCAGACTGTTAACAGAATAAACCTAGTAGATATATACCCTATAGACTATTATAAAACCTAGAAACACCTACTAGACTATAGATAGAAATTACTATAGACTTTATCGTCAAGCTATTAAAGTTAAAAGACTACCCTAAGGGAGAAGCATACGACTCTATTATGATAATTGTAGACAGACTTATAAAATACACCTACTTTATCCCCTATAACAAAGTATTATTAGTAGAATAAGTCGCAAATATCTTTCTAAAATAGATTATAGTATAGTATAGAGTACCCTAGAAGATAATTACAGACTGAGATACTAAGTTTACCTTAAAGTTTTAGCAAATAATTATAAACTTACTAGGAATTAAATATAAAATATCTACGGCATTTTATCTATAGATAGATAGATAGATAGAACGAATAAACTAAACAGTAGAGTAATACCTATAGTACTACCTTAACTATAGATAAAACAATTAAGTAATACTACTACTAATAGTGCAACTCGCGTATAATAGTACTATATATAGTATAACCGGAGTATTACTATTTATAGCAAACTATGGATATAAACTAAAAATATATAACACCCCGATTAAAGTAGTATTATAAATACCCTAAGTACAAGAATAAGTCGAGATTATTTAACAAACGCAAGACTTACTAAAAAAAGATCTCTAGTTCCTATAATATACTATAAAGAAATACTATAATAAGAAACATAAACAACTACCTTACTTTAAGAAGGGAGAAAAAGTTTAGCTGCTGAGACGAAATATTTAAAGTAAACGACTAAGTAGTAAACTAGACTATATTAAAATTAGACTATATAAGATCGAAGAATAGATATTACCCGTAAACTATCGACTTAAATTACCTACGACTATAAAAATCTACCTAACCTTCTATATCATACTTATAGAAAAAGCACCTTAGGATGCTGAACTAGTAGCATATAACGCAGACGCGTACGGAGAAGACCCAGAATAGAAAGTCGAGAGAATAATAAGGTACAAAACACGGAATAGTAAATAGTACTATCTAATAAAATAGTTAGGATTAGATAAACACGGGAACCTATAGAATAATACCTAGGAACTAGAAGAAAACCTTAGCCCTACGGCGTTACAGGTATATTATAGAAACCGAATTTACGAAGAAAACTAGGAGATAGAGTAGTAGGATTAAACGATATTAGCTACGTTGTAGGAGGCGACTCCGCTTTAGGAAGGAAACCCGCCTCGCGATCCGCCTCTTCCTCTTCCTTAAGTTACTCCCATGCACGTTTATAACTCTCTGCCTACTTATACTTCGCTTATTTACAAGTTTTACGAAGACGCTAGATCTTTGCGTAAGCCGCCGCCACCTTATTAAGAAGTTGTTTTAACTCCTCCTAGGCTAGACGGATTTCCTCCTCTAGTCTCGCAACTTCAGCATCCTACTTCGCTACTAGGAAGAATCAGGAATAAACTAGTATTACAGGACCGTAATATACGAGTAATTTAAGTATCGCGATCCGCGTCGTATAATAAACGTATACTAGTATAAAGGTACTCTAAACAACACAATTTCTTAGGTGTTTCCTTCTTATCTACCTTACAAGTTAACCCCTTACGGGAATACCGGGAATAAGGCATAATTGTTTTACCTAAACAGTCTATACGATCAGTATAATAGTATCTACTTAGAGTTAAACGACGAAGGGGAGGTATTAGGAATATATATAGTCTCAGCGAAAACAGCATATTAACCCTACTATATACTAGTTTAGAACAGGAAAACTCTCGGGCCGAGAGCTTAGAAGGGGAAGGTAGTATTACGGGCATCCTTGTAAGAACCCCCGCACTAGACCCAATTAAGATCTAAAACTCTATATAGTTGGAAGAATAAGGCTAGTATAAGACACGCGACGCGCTTAGTAGCTCAGCTAACTAAATAACTAAGTACACTTAGTAGCTCGGTTAACTAAGTAACTGAGTAAGAAAATAATAAGGGAACTAAATTGTATTTAACAACCTTACGACTCCAATCTTATAGCCTTTTATAGTTAACTTAAATATCCTTTACATACTCTACTTGCGCACTTCTATTATAAGCCTATAAGAATAACGCACCTCGCAGCACGTGATCGCTCTTAGTTATTACCCGCCCTACACCTAGCTAATTAGAAGGGCTGTTATAATAGAGGTTCTTATAGAGATATTTATAATACTACTTTCCCCTTCTAAACTCTTAGCCTAAGAGTTTTCCTATTCTAAACTAGTATATAATAGAGTTAATATACTATTTTCGCTAAGATTATATATATTTCTAATATCTCCTCTTTATTATTTAACTTTAAATAGATACTACTATATTAATTATATAGACTATTTAGGTAAAATAATTATACCTTATTTCTAGTATTCCCGTAAAAGGTTAATTTATAAGGTAGATAAGAAGAAAATATCTAAAAAGTTATATTATTTAGAGTACTTTTATACTAGTATATATTTATTATATAATATAGATTGCGATACTTAGATTACTTATATATTATAATCTTATAATACTAGTTCGTTCCTAATTCTTCCTAATAGTAAAGCGGGATATTAAAGTTATAAAGCTAGAGGAGGAGATTTATCTAGCCTAGGAAGAGTTAAAACAACTTTTTAATAAGGTAGCAGTAGTTTATATAAAGATCTAGCATCTTTAGAAAATTTACAAATAAGTAAAATATAGGTAGATAAAGGATTATAAACATACGTAGGAGTAGTTTAAAGAAGAGGAAGAGGCGGATTATAAGGTAGGTCTTCTTTCTAAGGTAGAGTTGCCTCCTATAATATAGCTAATATTATTTAATCCTACTATTTTATCTCTAGATTTTCTTTACAAGTTTAAGTTTTATAATATATTTATAATACTATAGAGCTAAGGTTTTCTTCTAGTTTTTAGATATTATTTTATAGGTTCCTATATTTATCTATTTCTAACTATTTTATTAGATAGTACTATTTACTATTTTATATTTTATATCTTATTATTTTCTTAACTTTCTATTTCTAGTCTTTTCTATATATATCTATATTATATACTACTAGTTTAGCATTCTAAGGTACCTTTTCTATAAGTATAATATAGAAGGTTAGGTAGATTTTTATAGTTATAAGTAATTTAAGTTAATAGTTTATAGGTAATATTTGTTCCTTAATTTTATATAGTCTAATTTTAATATAGTTTAGTTTACTACTTAGTTGTTTACTTTAAATATTTTGTTATAATAGTTAAACTTTTTCTCCCTTCTTAAAATAAGGTAGTTGTTTATATTTCTTATTATAGTATTTCTTTATAGTATATTATAGAAACTAGAGATCTTTCTTTAGTAAGTCTTATATTTATTAAATAATCTCAACTTGTTCTTATACTTAAAATATTTATAATACTACTTTAATTGGAGTATTATATATTTTTAGTTTATACCTATAGTTTACTATAAATAGTAATACTCTAATTATACTATATATAGTACTATTATATATAAGTTATACTATTAATAGTAGTATTACCTAATTATTTTATCTATAGTTAAGGTAGTACTATAGATATTACTCTACTATTTAGTTTATTCGTTCTATCTATCTATCTATTTATAGGTAAAATACTATAGATATCTTATATTTAATTTCTAGTAAGTTTATAATTATTTACTAAAACTTTAAAGTAAACTTAATATCTTAATCTATAATTATTTTCTAAAATACCCTATATTATATAATAATCTATTTTAGGAAAATGTTCGTAACCTATTCTACTAATAATACTTTATTATAAGGAATAAAGTAGGTATATTTTATAAATCTATCTATAATTATTATAATAGAGTTATATACTTCTTTCTTTAGGTAGTCTTTTAACTTTAGTAGCTTAACGATAAAGTCTATAGTAACTTCTATCTATAGTCTAGTTAGTATTTCTAGATTTTATAATAGTCTATAGAGTATATATCTATTAAATTTATTCTATTAATAGTCTATATATTCCTATAATATATTCTTTATCTATTCTCTTATTTTAGAAAAGTAGAATCTTCTAAGGATTCGTTCTAGTATTTTCTCTATTCCTTAGTATCTATAGGTAGAGGCTTCGTAGAATTGCCTAATAAATTCTTTTCTAACTTTAGCTAGTATATAGATTTAACTATAGATATATAATAGTCTATCTATCTATTCTAGTTTTTATTCTTAGAGTTCTTTAGGTATCCCGTCTATTACTAATCTAATTAGTATTATCTAGCTTACTTTTTTAGTAATAGTTATTACTACGAGTTGTAGATAATTATATATTATACTTCTATCTTATTATCTTCTTAGTAGTATAGTTGTAGTTTCTTTCTCTTACTTATATTCTAGTAGTCTACTTAATACGTCTACTTTTTAGTTCTATTTTCTACTAATATAGATAATTTTAAAGTTAAATGTAGCTAGTTCTTATAATTATCTAACTTATCTAGGGGTAAGAGTTTTAGTAGTAAAGAAGATAATAAGGTTCTTATAATCGTAATAGACTTTAGTTTACTATTTTACTCCTTATAGGTAAATACGCTATTCTTTAAAATATACTATAATAGTTAGAAGTTCTTAGTTATATATATTATAATTTATCTCTACTAGTATAAGTTTTTATAAATAGTATACTACTAGGTATTATTTTCTATTATAGATTTATATAAGAATTCCAGCTATTCTTATTCCTAATATATTAGTTTTTATAAAAGCTTTCTTTTCTAGGTTATAGAGTTTTAGTACTAGTTCTTGCTAAAATTGTTTCTTAACTTCTTAGAAGGCTTTTTCTTATTTATTTCTCTATATAAAGGTAACATCTTTCTTTAATAGTTAAGTTAGAGGTATAGTTATATTACTCTAATTATTAATAAAGGTTTAATAGAAGTTATAAAATCCTATAAAGGATTAGATATCTTTAATTAATTTTAAGGTTAGCTAGTCTCTAATTACTACTAATTTATTTAGGTCTATTTATAGTTGTTCTAGTTCGATAATAAATCCTAAATAGTCTATTTATATAGTATAAAATTTGTATTTTCTTACTTTAAAGTATAATTTTACTACTTATAATATATATAATACTTGTTTAATATATTTCTTATATTTTTACTTTATTTTTAAGTATCCGAGAATATTATCTAAATAGATTATATAGAATCGTTTAAGATATAGTTTTAGTACCTTATTAATTCGTTTTTAGAAAGTAGCTAGTATATTAGTAAGTCTAAATAGTATAACTAGATATTTAAAAAGTCCCTTTTTTATTCTAAATACTATTTTCTATTTGTCTCTTTCTTTAATATAGATTTAATAGTACGCGTTCTAGATATCTAATTTTATAAAGATAGTAGCTTCTCTTAATTAGTTTCTTAAATTATAAATAAGTAGTAAAGAATATTAATTCTTAATTATAATATTATTAAGGATGTGATAATTAATATATATTTATAGGTTAGTTATTTCTTTTTCATCTACGAAGAGTATAGAGTATACTACTAGTAAGTTTAATTCTCTAATTATTCCTTTCTTCAGATGTTCGTCTATATATTATTCTAGAGTCTTTATTTCCCTTAGTATTAGGCTATATATTAGTCCGTATCTAAGTTCTTTTCCTAGTTATAGTTTAATTTTATAATCGTATTCTCTATATTTAAGTAGGTATTATAGTAGTTTTTAGAGTTATTTTATCAAATATTAGTATTCTTTAGATATACTATATAATACGTTTCCTATTAGAAATAATTCTTTTACTACTTCTTTTACTATTATAGTAAGTTGTTCCTTAATTAGTTAGCTAGAGTTTTTAAATATAATTCGTCCTGTTTACTAATTTATCTAAAGGTTTTCTTTTCTTAACTATAGGATTCCTAGAATAATATTATAGTTAGTAATCTCTATAATTTAGAATATTTGTTTTTATTAGATTATTTCTAGAATTTTAAACTCTCTTAGTTCTATAATATATATAACTTTCTTCTAGAAATCTTTTCCTTTTATAGTTTAAATTATATAAGGTTGTTCTAGTTATATTATAAATATTCCTTTTCTAGTAATATAGTTACTAGCTATAAAATTCTTTATTACTCTACTATTAATAAGTATATATACTTTATAGCTGTAGTATCGTCCGGGTATTATAAGGTAGTATTCTCCTATATTTCTATATAACTAAGTTATCTTAGGCTAGTAAGTTATTACTTCTTTTATAAATATATATTTCGAACATTTCTATTCTAGACATTTATACTATAACCTTTCTCTAATATATACTTTAGGTAGTAGAGGTTTAAATTCGAGTACTATATAGTTTTAGGTTTATTTAGTAACTTCCTATTCTATTATAGCTTCTTACTTTATAGGATTTCCTAGTACTTTATCTTCGTTTAGTCGTCTTAGCTATATACCTATATTTTCCTTTCTTCCTTAGTAGGCCTTATACTATTATTTAATATACAATATCTATACTATCTTAAAATATACTAGATAGCATTAGTTTATACAGGGGTTATTATCTTCTTTAACTTAGTAATCCTATTCTTATTTATATTATAATACTTTTAGTATCTAGTATTTTACTAGTACTTCGCTTCGTAAGAAGGCTACTACTTTTTATATTATATACGCAACCTTATCCTAATCTATTATATTAAGGTACCCTTCTATTACTTTTATAGTTTCTATCTATTTTTAGAAGTATAAGAAGTGGATTTCTCTAGAGTAGGTATTTTACTATTCTTTATAAACGCTGATAATATCTTATTCTAGTCTATTCTTATCGTAGAATCTTATAGGTAGTTCTTCTTATAGAGTAGCTATAAAAGCTAGCATTCCCTATTTATACTCGATTATTCCTTATTAGTATATAGAATATACTCTAGATACTAGTTTAGGTATTAGTACTCTAATAGTAGCTTCTTCTATTTATAATAGAGTATTTATTTTTTTGTTCTTATCTAATTCTTTCTAAACTTCTTCTAGCTATCTTTTTATATATTCCTATATTACTATAAATTGTATTTTCTTTTAAGGCTAATATTCTATAGCTTCTTTAAGTTATTAATATATTTAACACTTATTTTTACTATAAAAGGACTAATATAGAATTTTGTATTCTATAGTTACGGCTAGTTTTTCTTTACCTACTTCCTGCGGTTTATCTTCTATAGGCTAGTTTCTTCTTTCTTTCTTTTTACTTTAATATTCCTTTACTATATATCCTAATTTCTAATAGTTATAGTACTTAATATCTTTCTTTTAAGTTTTCTTTTCCTGAGTCACCTATAACTTAGGCTTCTTTTCTCTAATAGTACTTAGATTTATAGGTCCGCCCGCGTCGGCAGCTTTTACTAAAAAGTATACCCTTTAATAGTATACTTATCTTTCCTTATTTTTAAACTAGTATAGTTTATTATTAATTCTCTTTACTAGTTAGAAATATAATACTAGGTCCTACGGTTGCTCTATATATATTATTACTCTTCTTATTTCTATTTTTAATCTTCTATAAAACTTTACTATTATACTATAGTTGTCCTATACAACTTTATTCGAGAGCTGTTAAAAGCTTAATATATATAAGGTAATAGATTCTAGTTAAACTAAATTATAAAATCTATCTTCTACTATTTATACTTCGTTAATATCTCTAAATACTAGTTTAAATTTCTATTAGAAGTATACTAGGCTTATAAATATTATCTTAGTTTTACTCTTCTAGTATTCTTCTACATAGTTCTTAAAATCTATTAGAAAGGACTAGAACTAGTTAAATAGTTTACCCGTTAAGTATACTCTTATAAATAGTACTTTCTTATTCTTATATTAAATAATATCGAGGTTGGTATTAATATAGATTCTTACTACTACTAGGAATCCTTTAAGCTTAAATCTAGTTCTATTAAACTTATTAAGTAGTAATAGTTTAATTTATTATTAGTAATATATTATTAGTAATACTCTTTTAACTTATTTAAGTTTTTAGATAATTCCTGCTAGTTCTATCCCTTATTTACTATTAACTATTTCTTATATTCCTTTAAGACTTTTAAGAAGGCTATTCTAAGTCTCCTTTAAGCTTCTTATCTATTTATCTACTAGAACTAGCTGTTTCTATTATTATACTAATTCGTTTTATATTCTTATAAATATAGTTATTATACCTACCTCTAACGAGGTAGCTTTACTAGCTAATCTTAATATTCTACTTGCGTAAGTTTCCTATATTACTTACTAAAGGTATCTCTTTTCTTATAACTAGGGTAGTCTAACTAGTCTTACTTCTTCTAGCTTTATAAGGGTAGTTAAAGTATAACAGCCTCTAATTAGCTAGATATAGGGTAGAGTAATAACTAAGAGTAATTATATATTATAAGAGATTATTCTTATAAACTTATAATAAAAGTATATAAGTAGAGTATATAAAAGATATTTAAGTTAACTATAAAGAGTTATAAAGATTAGAGTTATAAGATTATTAAATATAATTTAGTTCCTTTATTATTTCTTCTTACTCAGTTATTTAGTTAACTAAACTATTAAGTATATTATATACCTTATATTAGTTTTATTCTTCTAGCTATATAGAGTCTTAGATCTTAATTAGGTCTAATATAGGAGTTCCTATAAGAATATCTATAATAATAGATTATTATAAACTTAATACTCTTACCTATAAAAATATATATCTAATACTATATATAGATAAACTTCTATTTAGGCCTACGAAAGTAGCAATTTTTATTAAGTTTAATATTTGTACAGCCTTTAATAAGATTAGAATAGACTCTAGTTTTAAAAAATATACTACCTTTTAAACTTAATATAGAATCTATAAATATAAAGTTCTACCTTTTAGATTATATAATAGTCTAGTAACTTACTAGTACTATATAAATAACGTACTAATCGACTACCTAAATAACTTCTATATTACTTATCTAGATAATATTTTTATCTATTTAAAAGATAAGGTGATATATACTATCTATATTAAGAAAGTTCTTAAGAGATTATATTAAGTAGGGTTATAAGTTAATATTAAGAAAAGTAAATTCTATATTACCTAAACTAAATACCTTAGCTATATTCTCTTAAATAAAGGCCTTAAAATTAATTTAGAAAAGGTAGAAGTATTATATAACTAGTAGCTACCTACTACTATAATAGGTGTAAAATCCTTTTTAGGTTTTACTAGATTCTACTAATAGTTTATACTGGAATTCTCGCGTGTTATAAAACTAATTATCATATTATAGAGTTCTATAACCTCTTTTATATAGACTTTAAAATATAATATTACCTTTAAGAAATTGAAGTTAGCTCTATTAAGTATACCTACTCTCTACTATTTTAACCCTACGTTAGAAATAAAAATAGAAACTAATACCTCTAATAGAGTAGTTATAGAAGTACTATTATAGAAATATTCTAATAGAAAATAGTACCCTATAATATTTTATAGTAAGGTTCTATCTAGTTTAGAACTAAACTAGAAGATTTATAATAAGGAACTATTTATAATCGTTACTGCGTTTAAGTAATAGAGGATAGAACTTACTTTAGTAGCTACTAGAACTCTAATATATACCGATTATTACTTACTTAAATATTTTATAACTATAAAGGTACTTAATACTTATTAAGTTTATTAGACTAAAGAATTAGTTTAGTATTAGTTCTAAATCGAGTATACTTTAGGTAAAAATAATATTAGAGTAGATATCTTTAATTATTATAAATAAGATATAGAAAACTTAAAAGCGGCTTAAACTAATAACTAGTTAAGAGTCCTATTTAAACTATATTAACTTTACCCCTAAATTAATACTAAATTAGTCTAGTTCTATATTACCTAAATAATAACTTAAGTAGCTATATTAAATATTATTAAAGATTAAGAGTAGGTTATATTATTAAACTTTCTAAAGTTAATTAACATATTATTATAGAAAAACTAAGCCTCCTTTATATAGAAATATATACTTTTACCCCGCAAGTATTAGATAGAGAATAGACTACTCTTCTATAATAATCGCTTATATATTCTATTAGATTTAGGCCTTTATATATAACTTATATAAGAGGCTTATAACTAAATATCCTCCGCATACTTAAATGCTACTAAAACCTATTAATTACTATTTTAGAAGTACTACTAGAAGGGTATAAAAGTTACTTATAAATAATATATATAGAATTATATCTTATACTATAAAGCTTATCTAATATAAATTTAAACCCTAGGTTTTATCTATTTACTTTCTATACTAAATTAACTAATATAGCATCTATATATTAATTTTAAGGATTTCTCTATAGATAAATCTAGATACAATTAAATTATAGTAGTAATTAATCGCCTATTTAAATAAGTTATATTTATTCTCTACTATTATATAATTAACGTATAGAGAATAGCTAAATTATTTATTTAATAAGTAT
Source organism: Lojkania enalia (assembly GCA_010094045.1). Classification (NCBI taxonomy): domain Eukaryota; kingdom Fungi; phylum Ascomycota; class Dothideomycetes; order Pleosporales; genus Lojkania; species Lojkania enalia. The sequence continues at coordinate 19,982 of ML986794.1, forward strand.
ACTACTTTAGCTATATACTTAAAACTATTATTTTAGACTAAAGATCTTAGTTTATATCTAGTTTCTAGTTTAAATTCTACTATATTTTAGACGTAAAGATTAAACTATCTACTACTTATTATAAAGAGACTAATAAATAGATAGAGATTATAAATAAGTATATTAATTAGAGACTATACTCTTTTATATTCTTCTACTAGAATAACTAGAGTTCTCTATTACTTATAATTAACCGAGTATAAGTAACTCTACCCTATATAACTATTAGAATATTTCTATATTAGATCCTATATAGATCTAAACCCTATTAGAGTTAGAATTAGAAATATTTTATTAATTCTATTACTATAATAGATAAATTAAATTATAAAAACGCTTTAGCTCTAGTAACTTATATATATATAGCCTAGAAAACTATAAAGACTAATATTAAAAAGGCTTAAAATTGTATATAATCTATTATTAACTATTACTAGTAACTAATTAATTAGTAGATTAGTAATATAGTCTACCTAAATACTAAGAACCTTATAGTTTAGAGACTAAGCTAAAAACTATCTAATTAATAGAAGGGCTCTTTTAAAGTATTAGAATAGGTTAGAAACTTATACTATTTATAACTACCTCTAGAATTAAGAATATATAATATCTTTATACTAAACCTACTATATAAAAACTCTTAGGACCCTTTACTAGAGTAAAAAGCTCTAAAACTACCCGCTATTACTATTAAGAGGGTAGAAGAGTAGGAGGTTAAAGAAATACTAGCTAGTAAGCTATATTATAAGACCCTTAAATACTATATAAAATAGGTAGAATATAATTCTAACCCAGTCTAGTATAAAGTCTTAAATTTTATAGATTTGTCTTATAAGTTAAAAGCTTTTTATAATAAGTATCTAAATTAGCTAAAACCTTTAAAAGCTCTAACTAAATAGATTAAGGTATATAAAAATAGTATAGAAAATATAGATTATCTAGTAGATAATAATATATAAGAGTTAAGTAGTAGATTTTAAAAACTAAAGTATAGGTCTAAAATTACTCCTCTATAAAATCTAGAGGGTCTAATAGTAGGCTATTAGATACCTCTCTAGTTCTCTTCTCTTCTACTCTCCTTCCTCTTTCTTCCCTCTAAACTTTTCTTAAACCTTTTCTATCTTATTTTTAACCGCCTAAAAGCGCCGCAATATTAGTTTAAAAGCTAGATATTAGAGTTTCTAAGGCTAAAACCTAATAGAGTAACTTAGTACCCTAGTAGAATAAAGCTACTTAGATACTAGTTATAAAAAGGTTATCTTTCTAACTTTTTATAACCTAGGCTATAAGCGCTAGATTATAAGTAGACTTTAAAATAGCCTTAAAAGCTACCTTTTTATCCTTCTTATCCCCTATATATTAGGCTGCTATTTATAGTTTAAAATAGTCCTGGAAGACTAGAAACTCTTTCTTATAATAGAAGGGGATCTATAAATACGTTAGTAATAAGTATTCTACTAGTATTAGATACGATTTGTACGGGGTTATACTTTTTATTTTATAAGATATAATACTCGCATTTTTTTAATCTTAAAGACTAAAAGGAAAATATTATATACTACCTATAGGCGAGCGTATATATAGCTTAAAGGTAGATAATTTAAAAGGCCTTTAAAGAGGCTCTAGAAGGTAGGCAGAGTAGTATATTAATTAATTTTTTCTATAAAGTGTTAGTAATACTTTAATAATTAATAGTACTAGAGACGCGTAATAATATATATAGAGTAGAAGTTATTATTTAGTTAAGAAAGTTTAGTTAATAGTAACCTAGTAATATACTAAGGCTAGTAAACGCTTATTACTATATGCGACGAAATTATAATATTAATAAACTATTATAATAGTAGTTACTAGCCGATATATAGGTTAATTATACTTACCGTAAAAACCTTATTTAATATTATATTAATAAATATATCTCTATAAGTAACTATATATATTAGTTCTTACTAGTAAATATCTTTTTAAAGAAATTTCTTTATACTAGAACCTATTTATAATAGCCCTAATTCCCTCCCGGACTAGTATAGATAAGAACTATTAGCCTATAAGAAGGGGGGTAGTATAATAATATAAAGAAATTGTTCTACAAAAAGTTTTATATATAATCTTATCCTAAAGCTTTTTACTTATCTTATCTTATCTCTAGTTCTACCCCTTTTTCCTTCTATATATAGTTATATACTCCCTTATAAGTAGCTTAGTAGTTCTTCTATATCCTTTTGTATAAGGCCTATAGGTATTAATAAAATTCCTAGGTTTCTAATCCCTACATACTTCTATATACCTCTAAATAGATTTATACTATATTTAGACCTATTATCTTACCTACGCTATTATATATCTTAATAGTTTTAGCTTTAGTAAAGCTATCTTACTTCTATAGAACCTTTTTTAATTCTTTTTATACTATAATAGACTCTTATTTACTTTTTAAAGCTAATTAACTTAATACTAAAATAGTATATATAAATAAACTATTTATATAGTACCTTTAGTAAGTAAATTAAAAGAATTATTAATTATAGTAGATAAACTATTCTAATATCTAGTAATATAATCTTAAATTAGTATTATTTAAGATTCTAGTTTAATAGTATTAGTTAGTATTTTTAACTGCTAAAAGCAACTAGCTATTAATAGTAATAATAGAGTATAAAGCTTAATATTAAATTTTAATAGTACTATATTAGAATTATATAGTACTAAACTAGTACTTTAAAAACTTATATATATATTAGTCTTAATAATAAAGTACTAATATACTATATAAAAGGTTAGTAAAAAGTTAAGCTTTATAATATAGTAGGTACTAGCTTATATAAGCTTATTAATCTTACGCCTATATACTTTCTTTAATAGCGAAAAATAGCCTATATTTAGAAGCTATAGTAGATATAATAAATATACTATTATATATAATAGAATAATATTCTTTTCTTTATAAAGTAGCTGAAATTTAGTAGACTTATAGCTCTTATAGCTATTAATAAATAGTAGATAATAAACGTTTATTATATACTACTTTATATACTAATTAAAATACTTTAGCTATTTAATTATAAGCTTATTATTTATCTATCTACTATTACTTAGCGTAATTACTTCTCTAAATAGTATATTATCGCTCTAATATTATATAGAGAGGTAATACTTACTAGTAAAGATAATAAATAGTAGGATAGTATTACTATAAGTGCTAATAGTCTAAATAACTATTATCTACTTATAATTATCTAGTTATAGTAATTTTAGTTAACTAATATAATCTACTATTAAGCGGTTAAAACTACTAAATAGTTAGTAATCTACCTAATTTTAATTTTAAAGTAGAATATTTCTATAACTATTAAAGTAATTAATTATATAATAATATTTATATAATTCTTACTATTTAGTATTTTAATTAAAGCTATTTTATATATCTTAATATAATAGTTTAGCTTCTAATAGCGCCTGTAGTATTTTAGTTAGTATAGTTAACTATAACTATTTAAGCCTTTTTATTCTACTTAATAGCCTTCTTATTATTACTTTATTAATTACAGCTTATCTAATATAGAGATAGTACTTATACCCTTAATTATCTTATATTTATACTCCTTATACTTTATAAGTATTATATTTACCGTCTAGAGATCTCTATTTTCTATTTCTAAAAATAACTATCTATATACTATAGATATAATACTTTTTATAAGACTTATAAGACTTTTAAATATTAACATTAGTAAGCTATTTTAATATTATTCTATATATTATTATATATATTATATTTAGTACTCTACTTTTAAGCGATTATATAGTATTTATAACTACTATTTAGTAGGTTCTAAGAGTAGTAGTATTAGGGTTTATAAAGCTTAGATATTAAGCTTTAAAATAATATAATCTAGACTAAATAAAACTAATCTAAACCTTCTAAAGCTTCTAATTATATTTTTATTAATAATAGTATTATTAAAAACTACTTTAAATATAGGTAGAAAGTCTTTTTTAATTATATAGTTAATACGGTATTAAATTAAACTTTTAATCTCCTTACTATATATATACTTTAATAGACTAAAATAGCCTATATTAAATAGTTATAGAAGATAAAATAAGTATAAAGGTATATAAAGTATAATAATATTATATTCTTTATAATAATTATAAAATTCGATAGAATTATAGCTATTATAGCCGTCTATAATAAGTAGTTAATAGGTACTAGTAGTACTAGTTTTAGTATATTTATTAAAGTAATTAAGCTATTTAAACTTATATTTAATAAACGTCTAACTCTTCTTACTAATAGATAAAGCCTACTAAGGTTTATCTATAATTAACTAGTACTAGATATTATATTATTATACGCCCTTAAAGATAATAAATAGTAGAATCGGCTAGCTATATATATTTACTACTATAATTACTATTATCTATTTAATATTACTAGACTAGATAGATTTAAATATTTATTACCTCTTAATACTAGTAATAACTATTTTTAGGCTAATTTTATCTATTTAAAAGCCGGTTTTATTAAAATTATAGATATCTTTATTAAAGATATTATACTTAACCTTAGTATTATATATAAAGTAGAACTAGCTTTAAATAACTTTAAAATCTTTATTTAGAACTCTTTAGTAGTTATATTATTAATTAATATATAATTTAAGCTCTAAAATATATAAGATAAAATAATTAGACTAATTTTTACTAATAGATTACTAACTATAATTAAGAAGTAGTTTATTAGCTATATCTTACAGTATATTAAGATTAAGCTAAAACCTATATATATCTATATTAAGTATATAGTCTATAATCGACCTCTTTTCTAGCTCTATAAAATTCTTTAAATTAGGGGTATAATTAGCTTTATAAGGTCTTCTATTATAGTACTCTTTTAGGGTAGTATAACTAACTTTAAACGCCTATACTACAGCTAGATTTAACTTAAATTAACCTTATTTAAAAGCTTTATTTACTATAGTTATATCGGCTTTAAATAAGTATATTCTATTATATAGTTATAGAAATATTACGAAATTTAATAGGGTAGTAGAGATTTTAGTAGGTTACTAACTATTTAATAGTTTTAACTACTCGGTAGTAGATTATATTAGCTAATAGTTTAGTACTAGTAACTATTTTACTAGTAGATATAATATCTATCTAAAAGCTTATTTTATTAAAATTATAGATATTATTATTAGTTATATTATACTTTACTTTAGTATTATATATTAGATTAAACTAACTATTAATAACTTTAAAATTCTTATAGAAAGTTCTTTAATAGTTATATTTTTAATAGAAGTATATTTTAAGCTTAAAAATATAGTTAATAAAATTTATTAACTAGTTTTTACTAATCTAGTCTATAAAGTAAGTTTTAAATAAATAGTTAGTTATATCTTATATACTATTAATTATAGGAGGGTATTTATAAAATAATAGGTCTAGTAAATACTATATTATAGTTAATTCCTCTAGATTTATAAGTTTCTTTAAATTAGGCTTATAATTATATTATAAAAGTTTACTAGTATATTAATCTCTAAATATTATTTAGAAGATATTATAAGTAGTTATAATACTTTATATACTCTAAATTTAATCTTAATTAATAGCTAAAATAGCTAGTAATATCTAATCTTTTTAATAGATTAATTAAAGTTAAGGTAGTTACTATATTATATTATAAGTAGATAGAGTATAACTTTTTAGTAAAAGTAGGCAACTTATTTAAATAGGTAACTTACTTATAAAATATATTAAATAATTAGAATAGAAATATAGATTATATATAATTTTAAGTAGATTAGAAGTTAATATAAGTATTTATTTAGAAGCTAGAGTTATAGGTTAAATTAAGCTAAAAGTAGGTAATAGTTCTATTACTATTAATATACTAGTAGCTAGTAGAGAGATAGCTATTTAGTAGCTACTAAATTCTCTTTATATTACTTTAAGGTCTAACTTATAATAATTTTTCTAAATAATTAAAGCTTCTACTAGTATCTTATTCTTCTATTATAAAGAGTTTAGTTTAACTTAGATCTCTTTAAATATATTAAAAAGTACGATTTTATCTATAATATATAATAGTAGATAATATAATATAATATTATAAACGTTTATATATAGTTAATTAATTATACTTTAAATAGTTAACTCTATTACTATATACTATATATAAATATTAAAATGTTATACAAAAAATAGAAATATTTATATTATATAGATTTTATAGAAACTAGACTTATACTACTATATAAGCTAATTAGATTAGTAAAACTTTCCTCTATTCTAATTATAATAAGTCGGTTATATTCTAGCTAATAGTTAACAACTATTACTAGCAGCTAGTTTAGATATTATAGTATTACTATAATATTATCTTACTAATATTAAGCTAGCTAATAAAATCTATTTTATATCTATTTTTATAAAATATAATTATCTTCTTTTACTTATTATTTTCTTTACTAATATATCTTTAAATAGTTAGAATAAAACTATAATAAATATTAAAAGAGAATAGAATTTTAAAATATATTAGTCTCTTATAATATTTTTAATTAATTAGTAAATAGAGAAGTTTAATTAAAGTTATATAGAAATTTAATACTATATATTATATAAACTATTCTATTATCTATAATTACTTTAGAAATATATAAGTTTATATTAAAGTTAGTTAAATTATAATATATAAGATTAAAGATATTAAGTTTATAAAATTATCTATATAATATTAATATAAAATATCTTTTAGATATAAAAATAACTTATTATATTTATATTTATAGTAAGTATATAAAATCTTTCTAATATATTCTAGAAAAGTTATATATTATAATTCCTAAGAGAAGTCTAAAAATAGAGTATATTAAGGAAAACTAGTAGTAGGCTATTATATAAGTTTAACTTTATTATATAAAGTACTATTAGCTATCTAGTAGTTTATATAATATAAGCTAGATCTAATAATTTATTAGTTTAGTAGAAGAATAAGAAAGTATATTCTTATCCTTATTTCTTTTCTAGCTTATATCCGGAGCCCTAGCAATTACTATAAGCGTACTCCCTATTTATACTAGACCTACTATATAATCCGCACTTTTCTATTTTATAGATGTCTTCTCGGCGAATTTATTAATATTCTTTCTCTAGCATAAATAATAAGTATATCGGAGAAGTACTATATATAATAGCCTTACCTACTAATTAGAGATGTAGGAGTTTAAAGCTTCGTAGTTTTACAGGTTACTAGTTTGACTCTGGATATAATACCTCTATTCTAACGTCTCTTTATATCCAACCTGCTCGGCCAATCCATTTCCCGGCTTACCCACTAATGGTCCACCCTCGCCTCATTCTAAAGCACAAAGTACTTGGAGGGTACTGGCCACCGAGGATACTGCCCTGTTTAGCACCGGCGGTTGGGCGCGCGACTGAGGCACAGGCCTTGGCGTGGGAAGTGGGTAAGTTCCGTTGGTTCAGAAACACTGAGAACAGACAGCCACGGCACCTCCGGCATGTAGCGAAAGAGCATACAACAAAATACCCTTGCAAGTTGCTGCCTAAATCGATGCACCATACGTCCTATCCGCGTTCGTTTCGACCGAGGAAAATTAAGTAATGACGAGGAAGGTACTTGCGGCTTGAGCTAACGGGTACACGTCCACGAGGGCTAAGGCAGCTGCCTTCTCGAGTCGTTACGGGATGGTATGCTTGTGTCATAGAAACACTCTCCAACAGGGAGATGTTGCGCGAATACGGCCGTCCAAAAAGGTGGCGTCAAGAAGCAACGCAGTGGAGGAGGCCTTGGACGAGTCGAGGTCGACACCGAGCCAGCTTTCAGTACACTCTCCTTGTAGTCGGTAAATGGAGGTGAAGACGGCGATGTCGCTAAGATGGGGATAGCATACGAGGTCGTACTTGCTGGTGAGAGAGGCTGGAAGGGCTTGATGACGATCTCGTAGCGCGGCATGAGGCGGAGGCTCGTGAGGATGTGTCGGCGTTTATTGTCTTGGCGCACGTGAAGGCCAGAATTTTTGAGCTTGCCCTTTGTATCTTCAGGCAGCAGGCGGGTCCCCTGGCGCACACGTCACCCTTCCTTCGACGTCAGCCTTCTGTTGTGGGGGTGTCAGCGAAGGTTCTTGTGGCGACATCAAAGGGCAGCGCTTAGCCATGCGACCATACCTGAAAGGGGAATCCCGCCGAAACCTGATGGCAGATTCCCGTCAAAACTTTAGAAGTATCCAGCTTGACGGGCATGTTCATAGATAAAGATATTATAGAATCAATTTCGATTGTAGGACAAATTATCTGCACCCGTCCACCGCTAGCTATACACAGGGAGACCGTGTGCGTAGTAGAGGGCCAAACGGCAACAGATTGAGACCGCTTCGCACTCAGCGCTTGCTATTCACAACATTTCTTCTCGGCTTTTTTGATGCACCTTGTCCAGTAAATGAGGTGTCTGGGGTGACATCTCCTACATCAACAATGCCCGACTGGCTGCCATGCTCCACCGGCAGGGATCCTGGCTCCGTGAACGATCGCGAGAGATGATGACTTTCTAAGTCTTGCGAAAGCCCGGATTCTTCTGGAAGCAGCGGGACCTCAAAGTCGAAATCGGACGGCAACTCGTTAATGACAGAGCGAATCCTGTCCAAGTGCGTTGGCATCCATGTATCATAGACGTTCTTGGTGAACTTGTATGCGGTCCACTTATCCTTGCCTTCCAGTGCCGTGAAGTCGAAGGTGTGGATAGGGTGGCGGTAAAAGGTAGTCTGGCTTCCGTCGATCACAGGGTAATGGCCGTAGATTCTCACCGATCGGTGGTCGTGGGAGATCGAGAAGGCCAGGATTTGCTGGTGGAGCTCTTGTTCGCGCTTTACGAGCCGGAAAAGCTCGACGATCGCTCTGACTGCAAGGGTCATGCTGTGAGCATTCTGCCGGTCTGCGACATCAAGTGCTGCAGCACCGCATTTTACTTCGCACGTCAGGAACGGGAAGTACATATAGTACGTGGCCATGAAGAAGGATTGGTCGCCAGCGATGAAGTCGCCAATGAAAGGTGAAAGCTTGTCGAGCTGATCTCCTGTAAACGCCTCGCGTTTGAATCCCACGGAGTAGTCAGGTTGAGGACGAGTACCAGTTAAAGGGAAGGCGTTATTCCAGCCTTCGTTGACACTTTCAATAAGACATTCAAGTCTGGCGCTACGTGTAGCCAGAGCCTGAGCTGATGGAACGAGTAGCCGACTAATGTCTTGGATAACCTTCGCTTCGTTCCGGCTATCTATCATGTCGCAAGTCTTGCTGAATATATCATCGTCAAATAGCGAGGCCTGAGGGATGTTTTGCTCCGTCCCTAGCAAGGTTTGCCAAAGACGCTTGCTATCCTCCTTAATTCCCTCCTCATTTGTGCCTATATAATTGCGCATGAAACTGCCCTTGGTTTCAAGTACGGTCTTATAACGCGGGTCCTGATATGGTGCGGTCTTCTCCTCTCTCGGCTTTTGGTCGCTTGGTGTATTGGAGCCAGTCGCGAGGGAGCCCGACTCCGATCGTTTACGCCGAAGGGAAGGTGTTGACTTCCTCCTTGCAAGCAGATGACTCATTGTGTCTAGCTCAAAATATTCCTTTGGCCAAGTTTGTTCCTTCCGCCAATGATCGATGGGATCAATTTGGGTACTCCTGCCGCAAAATAGTACTTCCTGATCACTCGGCCTTTCAACGGTGAAGTCTGGAGATGTCCGTGGTCGCTTTCGGAGGGGCGCGGTTAGGTGGTCGTCGTCAAGCGGGTTTTCGACTTCACGCGATCGCTTTCGATCCTTGGATGGCGAAGCAGTCAGCCTGCCCTACAGAAGTTAGCTTGAGTTCGCTAAAAGAGCATAGCATAGCAGAACGAAGTCGCATACCTCTTTGCACAAAGTCTTGTTCGCCGGCAGAGGATGTTGGTGCTCGGTGTTTTCGCTGTACTCCGGGTTCAGACGTGTGCTTCTACGAACATGTCTCTGCGGGTTTGCTTTGCTGACACCTTGAGGATGTTTCCCTACTGACAAGTCAGCGGTGGGCATTTGGTTGTGGAATCAGCCAAAGGTGTACCTTTGTGTACAGACCGTTGCCGCCTGTCCTTTTGGGCAGCTAACTTTTCGCGATAACTGGCCATGTCGATTGGCAGTTGCGGGGGAAGAAAGATATCTTTATGTTGCCGCCGCGTTTGAAGCTAGTGGAAGGATGCAGAAGGTGGAACTTGGTTGAGTAGGGGGCTGGAAGGCAGAAGTCTTGGAGAATGCGAAGACTAACGCCTGTTGGGTATAGCGTGAAAGGGTGCTTGGCAATGATGACTCATTTAGCCTCAGCCTCGAACGTCAGTTATCAGCAGCTTGAGAATCACTTTCAACCTCATTGATGTTCAATTATAATATACAGCCTGTTGGCGCGTAGAGGAGGATTACAGTCGTCATAAAATTAGGGTTGAAATAGTAACACAATCATCACGACTTTGCGACCGTGTCACAGCGGGTTGTTTTAGCCATGCTCTTGAATGCCATATATTTGGACTTGCAATTTCCTAAATGACGGACTACGTTACTAGTATTAGAGACTCTCTAAATATAATCCTATTCTGACTCGGGCAACCCTGACCTTGATGCCCACGAAAATTCTGTCATTCGATTCCCCGGCCCCTCAAGCAGCTACGGATGTATTTTCTCTGAGCACTAGATCCATTTGGATTCCAAGAGGCAGTTCACTGCGCTATGCTCTTTGCCTAGGGTAATTCTGACTGCCATACCAAGATTCCCTTTACGTGCGAGAAACGGTGTTCCCTCCAATCCTGATTGCCTCAGCAGTTCAAGTCTTCGCGTGACAGAACCGTGGAAGCAGTGTTATTGAAGCTGAGTTCATGCGTCGTGGTTAACTTCGTGTCCGACATTAATTGTTCGGTGCATGTCAGGCTCGTACAGTCCAATTCGGGCTCCTTCGTTCATCAAACCGTCTCTGCGTGATTTTGGTTCGTTCGGTCAATCCGTGAAGGCCGCCCAATCTGCTTGTGCTCTATTGAAACCATGATTTAGCTCCACTTAAGTTGTGAGGGTCAGCTCCATCCAATCAAACCTAGTTGTTCTCCATTTCGTATGAATCCTTCGGCGTTGCTGGGTCTGAATAATGCCGTCATCAAGCAATCCAGTCCAGTACCGTAGCTCCGTCGGGCACGGTCGCATGAATTCGCCCTACTCAATCACTACTAGAGAGCAGAGCTGTCCAATCCTGTTGTTGCGTTTGTCGCTGATGCCACAACCGCCATCGCTGAGCCATGTTCGCATGAATTCTGCGCCGCTTTACTAGCCCGTTAAGGCCATCACTGTCTCACTATAGCTTAGCTCCACCCTCTTATGAAAGGCCGATGCCTCTAATCGCAACCGTTTCTCTCTTCTCAGAATAGATCCGTACACTGATCACTTACCCTGGAGGAGCGCCGCCGTTCGTTGCATCCGATCCTATAGCTATCCGTCGATTGCGTTTGCATGAATTCGCCACACTCAATCAGCTTCCATATACCGGACGTGTCCAACTCTGCCCCAATATATGCTGTCCAGGTTGGGTTTACATGATCTGGCTCCAGGTCGGTCATGCCGGCGCAAGGACATCCCTGTGTTATTCTTATCTGGAGCTCAACTCCACTATACCCCATCCTGCTAGCCCGTCGAGGCTGACAGTGTCTCGCTATAATTCAGCTCCGTCCGCGAAGGCCAGCGCTCTTCAATCGCAACTGTTACTCTCTACTTAATATGGATCCTCCACCGCTCGCTCAGCCCAAAGAAAACCTTGATTCGCTAACCCGCCGCTATCCTTTGCCGACTACATACATGGGCTTTGCCGTCGCTCCGCCGGAGGCGATCGCTCAGCTGTTGCGCAGGTAGAGTGGGCCGATAGCGGTCTTCTTCTGTCCAGGGGCTCACCCTTGAGTTACTCGTAAGGACCGAGGGATTCAATTCTTGGCCAACGGTATCATTGGATTCACTTTAGCGTTAGAGCCCTTCTACTTCGCGGTTGCGCCGGGCGCGGGATAGCATAGGAAACGATCTGTGCTGAACTGTCCAGTCGTTAGTAGGAGAACCACGAGAGAACTGAACACCAACGATGAAAGTAAATGCAGTACAGTAGTCGCATGTTTTCGCTCTATAATTTCCAGAATACCATCTATGCGGATGAGAAGTTGCGTTCACAAAGGATGGAGGCAGTTTCTGGGAACTTTTCGCGAGGTGTGGTCGATTTCGGTCACCCTTGCTCAGAGGATCCGCGATTAGGCAAGAACAGCTGGCTTCAAGGGGTCTGAAACAGCCCCTTAGCTCATGCTGCGCAGCCTCCGCTCAGTCCGCTAAGCCTTAACTCGGGTTCGCTCACGCTCAACTTAGGTTAAAGCGGCGGCTGCTCAGGTTAGCGGCTGTAACCAGGACCAGTTGTGTGAGAGAAGTTTGACTGTCTCTATAGGTATTTAAAGAGTCTCTTTTTTATCCTAAATACTATTTTCTACTTATCTCCTTCTTTAATATAGATATAATAATATATATTCTAGATATCTAATTTTATAAAGATAGTAGCTTTTTTTAATTAGTTTCTTAAGTTATAGATAAATAATAAGGGGTATTAATTCTTAATAGTAATATTATTAAGAGTATAATAATTAATATATATTTATAGGTTTATTATTTCTTTCTTATTTATAAAGAGTATAAAGTATATTACTAGTAAGTTTAATTTTTAGATTATTCCTTTCTTTAGGTATTTATCTATATATTATTCTAGAGCCTCTACTTTTCTTAATATTAGGCTATATATTAGTCTATATCTAAGTTCTTTTTCTAATTATAGTTTAATTTTATAATTATATTCTCTATATTTAGATAGATATTATAGTAGTTTTTAGAGTTATTCTATTAAGTATTAGTATTCTTTAGATATACTATATAATATATTTTCTATTAGAAATAAATCTTTTACTACTTCTCTTACTATTATAGTAAGTTATTTTTTAACTAGCTAGTTAGAGTTTTTAAGAATAATTTATCTAGTTTACTAGTTTATCTAAAAGTTTTCTTTTCTTAACTATAGAATTTCTAAGATAATATTATAGTTAATAATTTCTATAATTTAGAATATCTATTCTTATTAAGTTATTCCTAGAATTTTAAACTTTTCTAATTCTATAGTATATATAACTTTCTTTTAGAAGTCTTTTCCCTCTATAATTTAAATTATATAAAGTCGTTCTAGTTATACTATAAGTATTTCTTTTCTAGTAATATAGTTACTAGCTAGAAAATTCTTTATTACTCTACTATTAATAAGTATATATACCTTATAGCTATAATATTATTCTAGTATTATAAAATAGTATTTTCCTATATTTTATATAGTTAAATTATCTTAGGTTAGTAGACTATTACTTCTTTTATAGATATATATTTTATATATTTTTGTTTTAGATATTTATACTATAGTCTTTCTCTAATATATACTTTAAATAGTAGAAGTCTAGATTTAAATACTATATAGTTTTAGGTTTATTTAATAACTTCCTATTCTATTATAGCTTTTTATTTTATAGGGTTTCCTAGTACTTTATTTTTATTTAGTCGTTTTAGCTATATACCTATATTTTCTTTCCTTTTTTAATAGGCCTTATATTATTATTTAATATATAATATCTATACTATTTTAAATTATACTAGATAATATTAGTTTATATAGGAGTTATTATCTTTTCTAACCTAGTAGTCCTATTCTTATTTATATTATAATACCTTTAGTACCTAGTATTTTACTAGTACTTTACTTTATAAGAAGGCTACTACTTTTTATACTATATATATAGCTTTATCCTAGTCTATTATATTAAGATATTTTTCTACTACTTTTATCGTTTCTATCCATTTTTAGAAGTATAAGAAGCGGATTTCTCTAGAGTAGATATTTTACTATTCTTTATAAACGTTAATAATATTTTATTCTAATCTATTCTTATTATAGAATTTTATAGGTAGTTCTTCTTATAGAGTAACTATAAGAGCTGGAGTTCTCTATTTATACTTAATTATTCCTTATTAGTATATAGAATATACTCTAAATACTAGTTTAAATATTAGTACTCTAATAGTAGCTTCTTCTATTTATAATAGGGTGTTTATTTCTTTATCTTTATCTAATTCTTCTTAAACTTCTTCTAGCTATCTTTTTATACGTTCTTATATTACTATAAGTTATATTTTCTTCTAAAGCTAATATCCTATAGTTTTTTTAAGTTATTAGTATATTTAATATTTATTTTTATTATAGAAGAACTAATATAGAGTTTTATATTTTATAGTTATAGCTAGCTTTTCTTTTCCTACTTCCTACGGTTTATCTTTTATAAGCTGGGTTTTTTTCTCTTTCTTTTTACTTCGGTATTTTTTTACTATATATCCTAGTTTCTAATAATTATAGTACTTAATATCTTTCTTCTAAGTCTTTCTTTCTTAAGTCGCCTATAGTTTAGGCTTCTTTTCTCTAATAGTATTTAAATCTATAGGTTCGCCCGTATTAGCAGCTTTTACTAAAAAGTATACCCTTTAATAGTATACTTACCTTTTCTTATTTTTAAACTAGTATAGTTTATTATTAATTCTTTTTAATGTATAGTATAAGCGAGCTAATCACCCAAGCGAGCTGATTATAATACTAAGACTATACTAAAATCGCGACTACTTTTCGCAAAATATTATACTTTCTTATATTCTATCGTACTATATAGTATAGTAGCCTATTCTTCTATATCTATAGTATTATTTTTATACGTCCGCGAGTTATACCTAGCCTTACTATACTACCTACAGTACCTTTAAATCAGCTAGCCTCTATTAACGCGCGCCTTCTTCCTACTCTTCTTCCTATTAGTATAAGCGCTAAATTCTTTTAGAATAGTTAATTAAGCGCCTTCTTTAATTATTAGGTTACCTTCCTTCTATATATACTTTCTTTTATATAATCGACGTTATATAGCAGCCTTATTAGCTATTTAAAGCTTAGCGACCTGAGCGCGTAATAGTACGTTTTTATATATTATATACGCAGCACCCTTTATAAACTATTTAAACGCCTCTACTATTAAAATAGGTAAGCTATTTAGGTGCTTTTAAACTCTTAATCGAACGTATATAGATTAAGACCCAAATTTAATAGGATTATTTAGTATTTTTAACTTCTAAGAGGTATTTTTAACTATAAAAAGTATTAGTATATATAGTCGAACTTTAAGTTTTAATAGTACTATATCTAGATTAAATAGAACTAGACTAGCGCTTTAAAAGCTATTTAGGATATTACTCTTTATAATTACTGCGTTAAAAGCTGCTTTAAAGTAGGGTAAAAACTCGATTTTTATAATGTAGTTAATATAACCGTATATTAACTACTCGACTTAGCGCCTGTACGCAGTCTTTAAAAGCGAGAAATAATCTACATCTAATAGCTGTAATAGGTACGATAAATATAGAGGTATATAAAGAGTAATAATATTCTTTTCCTTATAAAGCTGCCTAAATTTAAGCGAATTGTAGCTTTTATAGCTATCGAGAATTAGCAATTAATATATACTAATAGTATAATCCTTTATATATATGTTAAAGTACTTTAACTACTTAATACTAATATTATTTATCGTCCAGCTGTTATTAGTAACCTATATAGCCTAGGTTAGTAGAATATTATCTTCTTTATACTATATAGAGAGGTAGTAGGTACCCGTAAAGATAATAAAAGGTAGTATCGCCTATCCTATTATATTAATACCCTGGATAACTGTAGTCTACTCGTAATTATCTAGCTAGAGCTATTTTAGTCGATTTTATCTCTTAGAGCTAGTAACTACTACTTCTATCGATATTACGCCTATTATAAAGCCTGATTTATTAAAGTTATATATATCTTTGTTAATAATACTATACTTAGCCTTTATATTCTATATAAGGTAGAACTAGCTTTCTATAATCTTAGGATTTTTATATTTAACTTTTAAATAGTCGTACTTTTAATTAAATTTAACCTTAAGCTTAGGCGTACGTTTAATAAAGTTTTCTACCTAGTTCTTTCTAACCTAGCTAGTAGAGCACGCAGCTAGTAGTAAATTAGCTATATTTTAAATAGTAGTAAGCTGTAGCGGAAATTCTCTTATATCTAGATCTAGTATATACTAAACAATTATCTACTCCT
>ML986794.1:36293-77976 GCA_010094045.1 Lojkania enalia
TATAGTAGCCTATTCTTCTATATCTATAGTATTATTTTTATACGTCCGCGAGTTATACCTAGCCTTACTATACTACCTACAGTACCTTTAAATCAGCTAGCCTCTATTAACGCGCGCCTTCTTCCTACTCTTCTTCCTATTAGTATAAGCGCTAAATTCTTTTAGAATAGTTAATTAAGCGCCTTCTTTAATTATTAGGTTACCTTCCTTCTATATATACTTTCTTTTATATAATCGACGTTATATAGCAGCCTTATTAGCTATTTAAAGCTTAGCGACCTGAGCGCGTAATAGTACGTTTTTATATATTATATACGCAGCACCCTTTATAAACTATTTAAACGCCTCTACTATTAAAATAGGTAAGCTATTTAGGTGCTTTTAAACTCTTAATCGAACGTATATAGATTAAGACCCAAATTTAATAGGATTATTTAGTATTTTTAACTTCTAAGAGGTATTTTTAACTATAAAAAGTATTAGTATATATAGTCGAACTTTAAGTTTTAATAGTACTATATCTAGATTAAATAGAACTAGACTAGCGCTTTAAAAGCTATTTAGGATATTACTCTTTATAATTACTGCGTTAAAAGCTGCTTTAAAGTAGGGTAAAAACTCGATTTTTATAATGTAGTTAATATAACCGTATATTAACTACTCGACTTAGCGCCTGTACGCAGTCTTTAAAAGCGAGAAATAATCTACATCTAATAGCTGTAATAGGTACGATAAATATAGAGGTATATAAAGAGTAATAATATTCTTTTCCTTATAAAGCTGCCTAAATTTAAGCGAATTGTAGCTTTTATAGCTATCGAGAATTAGCAATTAATATATACTAATAGTATAATCCTTTATATATATGTTAAAGTACTTTAACTACTTAATACTAATATTATTTATCGTCCAGCTGTTATTAGTAACCTATATAGCCTAGGTTAGTAGAATATTATCTTCTTTATACTATATAGAGAGGTAGTAGGTACCCGTAAAGATAATAAAAGGTAGTATCGCCTATCCTATTATATTAATACCCTGGATAACTGTAGTCTACTCGTAATTATCTAGCTAGAGCTATTTTAGTCGATTTTATCTCTTAGAGCTAGTAACTACTACTTCTATCGATATTACGCCTATTATAAAGCCTGATTTATTAAAGTTATATATATCTTTGTTAATAATACTATACTTAGCCTTTATATTCTATATAAGGTAGAACTAGCTTTCTATAATCTTAGGATTTTTATATTTAACTTTTAAATAGTCGTACTTTTAATTAAATTTAACCTTAAGCTTAGGCGTACGTTTAATAAAGTTTTCTACCTAGTTCTTTCTAACCTAGCTAGTAGAGCACGCAGCTAGTAGTAAATTAGCTATATTTTAAATAGTAGTAAGCTGTAGCGGAAATTCTCTTATATCTAGATCTAGTATATACTAAACAATTATCTACTCCTCAGTCTTATTAAGCTTTATTAAATTAGGCTAGTAATCGCATTGTAAAGCTATTCCTCGCCTTTATATACTAAGTATACTTTAAGAGATATTATAGATTAATATAACGCGATATATAGTTAGTATTACGTCTTATTAAAGAGTTTAGAGTGTAAGTTATATTCTAGCTTCTTTCTAAATTAATTCTATAGTTATTAGTTATAGTATAATACTATAAAGTATAATTATCGCGATTTTAGTAAAGTCTTAATATTATAATTAGCTCGCTTAGGTAATTAGCTTACTTATACTATACGTTACTAGTTAGAAGTATAATACTAGATTTTAAGGTTATTCTATATATATTATTACCTTTTTTATCTCTATTTTTAATCCTCTATAGAACTTTACTATTATATTATTAAGAAGGTTTAAGAATATAATAGAATTAGATATAATAAGAATCTATTATTATTAAAGCTAGAGAAAGAGAAGAGAAGGTATACGATAGTAAGATATATATTATTTACTTACTTTAGTCTAGACAGGTATAGAGTTGTATAAAGGTAACTACTATTATAGTATCGCAGGAATAGGACTAAACTATAAGCTAGGACCTTTATAATATTC
This sequence comes from Lojkania enalia, assembly GCA_010094045.1. Classification (NCBI taxonomy): domain Eukaryota; kingdom Fungi; phylum Ascomycota; class Dothideomycetes; order Pleosporales; genus Lojkania; species Lojkania enalia. The sequence continues at coordinate 38,358 of ML986794.1, forward strand.
CCTTCCTTCTCCTCTTCTTCTTCTAGTACTAAGTTATATAGATAAGTAGTTCTTTAGTAAAATTCCGCCCTGTATCCTATTTAAATTCTCCTAGAGCGATTATATCTTTATAGTTGCTTTAGTTATTCTATAAAAGTATAGTATAACTAGTCTATTTATAAAAGAACTACTATTTTAGGCTACTTCTTCTTTTACTAATTACTCGTACGTTTTAGATTTTCTCAAGCTCTTATTTATCTTTATTTCTAATACTAATTAGCGCTGGTTAATAGTCGTCCTATATTTAACTTAATAACGGGTCTTAAGTAATAGGGCGAAGTAGCATTATATAAAAGATATTATAAATTTCTAATAGGGTATTTAGTTAGTATATATTTCGTCTAATAGTCTTAATAACTATATTATTAATAGAGTTTATAGAGCTTCTTTTTCCTTATAGGGTCTATCTTAATATTACGTATATTAAACTAAACTTTATCCCCTAATTAGTATTATAATATAGGATCCCTTATATAATTGTAAATTTCTTACTACTACTATTATATATAGACTATTATTACTTATATAAATTCGACGTAGTTTTTTAGTTTACTAATAATCTATTTTACTACGAAAATAGGGTCTCTAAACTACTCTATTAGTAGCTTCTCTTCTAGTTATATAGATTCTCCTAAGTTCGGGTAATAGCTATAAGTAAGAAAGAATAGGCTGACTCTTATAGAGGAAGCGTCCCTAGTACTAATAGTAATCTAAGCTAATAATAGCTATAGATTCTAGTTATTCTAGTAATAATTATAATAGTAGTAGAGAAGCTCTTTAAATAGCTGGTTTATACGCTTTATACTTCCGTCAGTCTCTAGATAGTATACTATTAATAGCCTTTACTTAATCTTAAGAATTTAGTAGACGCGTACCTATATATCTTATATAAACTACTCTCCTCTATTAGAGACTATTATTTATAGGAGCCTGTAATATACTATAAAATACTTAATAAACTTATTAGCTAATATTTAACTCTTAAAGTTTAGGACGGTAATAAAGAGTACTCCTTTACTTAAACGGTCTATAATAATAAAAATATACTTATTACTATATATAGTTCTTAGTAAGTTTATAATATAGTCTATTAAAATTTCTAACTATACCCTTTTAGGGACTAGAAAAGAATATAGCAGGCCTTTTTTTCTAGAACGTTAAATTATATTCCTATTATAAGAGTAGTAATTTTATATAAAGTATTTAATATCCGCTACTATTTTAGGCTAAAAGTAGCGCTGTAATATTAACCCAATTATAATATTCTTACTAGAGTAGCTAGTTAAGTAAGAGTTATAAATCTCTTAGATTAGCTTTATATAAAATAACTCGCTCTTAGGAACTTAAACACGTTCTCTCTATATTAATCTATCTCCTAGAACTAAAAGGTTAAATAGGCTAATCCTAAGATAATAGAGGATTTCTAGAAGTATTCTCTCCCCTACTTTAGTAGTATAGAGAAGTATAGTATACGTCTTATCTTTTTCTTAGATATCTTACTATAAGGTTTCTATTAGTATTTACTACTTCTCGTACGATATCTTAGTTATAAACTCCCCTTTATTTATAGATTCCTCCCCTAATATAGAGTCTTTTAAAGTAACCACCTCTATCTAATTATTAGGAGTATCTTTAGCACGCTAGTTTCTAGTTTATATAGGGGCTATATAAACCCTATCCTTAAAATCGGACGGTCTAAAGAGTTAGCTAATCTTTTTCTAAATCTGCTTATTATTAGCTTCTTTTAAGAGATCCTAATTGTAATATAAGAGAGTATTAACTAGAATATTAAGCTTACCCGGCTTATATTTAAACTGAAAGTTAAACTAGATAAGAAATACTATCTATCTTACCTAATACTTAGAAAACTTCTATACTTTAGTAAAGTATTTTAGGTTGTAGTAATCTATATAAACTATAAAGTATATAAGTAGTTTTAAAAACTCCTCCTATTTTTTAAGGTATTATATAACTGCTAGTAATTCTTTATTATAAATTAGGTAGTTATACTTTATAAAAAGTATTCGTTTTAATATAAAAATAATAGATTATAGAACTCTTTCATCGTTATATTATAGAAATATACCTCTAGTATACTAGCTAGAAGTATTATACTCTAAAATCGTTTCCCTTTTAGAATTATACTAGACTAATATTAGTACTTATATAAAGTATTGCTTTAAGTAATTAAAAGTAGTAAGTACCCGATTATTAAGTTAAAACTATTTCTTCTCTTATTCCTTTTAGATAAGAACTATTAGTAAAGTAACTACTTTAGAAAATTCTTTAATAAACTAGTAGTAGAAGTTTATAAAGTCTAAAAAGCTCTATATACCGCGAACTAATATAAGTACTTTCTAGTTCTAGATTATCTTAACTTTCTATAGGTCTATTTAGATACCTTTTTCTATATCAATAATAAAGCTAAGATATTTTATTATATAGACCTTAAATTCGCACTTATTAATATTAAGTTAGAAGCTAGTATCTATTAACTTTTAAAAGATTATTTTAACGTAGTACTAATAGTTTTATAAGAAGCTGTCTGTATATATAAGAATATTATCTAAGTATACCGAGATAAAGTCGTCTAAATACTTCTAGATTATATAATTAATATACTATTAGAAAGTACTTAAAATATTTATAAGACTAAAGGGTATAAATAGCTACTTATATAAATTATAGTAGGTTGTAAATACTATCTTCTACTCGTCTTCTTCTTTAATTCGGATCTTATTAAATATAGTAATAATATTAAGTTTTATAAACTATTTAGCTTAACTAATTTAATTTAGCGTTTCTTAGATTAGAAGTAGAAAGTAGTAGTCTTTTTATATAATAGCGTTTAAGGCGTAGTAGTTAATATAGAAGTAGAAGTTACCTCCTAGTTTTCGTACGAACAGGACTAATACTATAGCTAAGAAGTTGCTAACCCAAATAAATCTTTTATTAAGAAGCTCTATTAGAGTCTTCTAAAGGATAAGAAGTATCTCTTATAATATTCTATATAAAGGACCTGAGGGGATTCTTAGAGGGCTTTTATCTTTCTCTTCCAACTCGATTATATAGTCTACTTCTAGTCTTAAAGGTAGTAGCTTATTAGCTTTCTATTAATTAAAGGTATAGAGCTACTATATATATTCCTTAGAGAGTTTTATATAAGAGTCTATTTTTAGCTTATTTTCTAGAGCCTTCTAAATATTAGCTATACTAATAGTAAAGATACAGGGTAGCTTAGTAAGAAAATTTTACAAGCATCTCCTATAACATTTTACTATAGTAGAGAAAGTATATACTAAGACTTAGGTAATATTAGCTATATATTACTACTTTTAAAGCTTCTAGTTTTATATAATTACCCCCGTTCTATAAATATATAGGATTTCTATTTTTAGGTTAATAATTACGTCCTTATTTTACCTCTATAAGCGTCCTAAGATTATACTATAATCTCCTTCTATCCTTAGGATTATGTAAGTAAATACCCGACCTAGACCTACCTAACTCTTACCTATATCTAGTAAGTCGATAATAGCTACCTCTTTAATAATTCTAGCTAAGAAGTTGCTAAATAATAAAGCTGTTAATAGTATTAGAAGGCGGAAGTATTCTAGTCCAGCCTTTCGTAAAATCCTTTTCTCGACTATTATATATAAGTTATAACTATTATCTATTAAGATAAGAAGGCTAAAAGTATTATTAAGTAGTACGGGGGCTATAAATAGAACGCTAGTTATCTAAAATCGATTAAATTTATCTAGTATTTACTTATTCGCCTACTCTTTTTATAGCTTTAAGCGCCGACTTCTATTTAGAGTAATATTTTTCCCGTCCTATCAGCTTAAGCTATATCTCTATATTCCTTATTATATTAAATAGGCTCTAGCGGTATTATATAAGTCTAATTAAACTATATACTACTCCTAGGCGGAGTATAGTAGCAGCTTTAAGTAAAGTAACTCTTATTTCTATAGGTAAAATAAATATTCTATTATTTTTAAGCCTTTAACTCTTTCTTAGTAATATTCCTTATCTTCTCTAGTAACTAAGGCCTTATATCTAAGCGCTATACGAGTTTACAATTAGCTATTAACGTCTAGTCTATAGTATTATTAATAGTAGCTAATAGTTATAGTTGCGGGAGTAGCATAAATAGCTATCTCTAGCTGTCCCTTATTTAACTAGTCTTCCCCCTACCAAAGAATTATATAAAAGTACTATTAAGTTTAGCTGCTTTAAAATGGTTATTAAAAATATAAAGTTTCTATATAAAGGTTATATATAATATAAAATCTTTCTTACTAATACTGCTAATTATTAATTAGTAGAGCTTAAGATAAATCTTCTCTTCTAGATCTTATATCTTAATTTAGTCTAGATAAAAGTTGTATAATACTTCTATAGAGAGATAATTATATTTAATTAGAAACTTAATAAAGATTTTATTACCTTATCTTAGGGTTTTAAACTCTATTCTAGCTTATTTCTAATAGTAGGGGTTATTATATTATATATCTATAATTGTCTAGAATTTATTATAGATAAGAGTACCTATAGTAATATATTTTTTGTACGACTAAAAGTATATTCTAATATTATTCTTATAAAATAATATTATATAGGCTGCTACTATCGTATCTATTAAGCCTATAGATAAACCGTTAATACGGATCTTAGTCTTTATACTACTTTTCTAAATAGAGTACGTTTTATAGTCTCTTTAAAACTTGTTTAACTTATTAAGTATAGCTTTTATATAAATAGGCTTAGTAGTTGTTAATAGTATAGTTAGCGAGACGCTCTCTTTAGGAGCCGAATACTTATTTAGTTACTCCTTAAGCTTCTAATAAAAGCTTATTCTTTTAAGTTACTATTACTACTTTTCTTTCTCTAGATATTCCAGTCTAGCTGCTATTTCAGCGAACTATCTCTATATAGTTACTATATTAAATCCTTATTCTACTAGTCTGTTTTAATCTATAACTTTATATAGTAGTAGGTCTACTTAATAGTTAAGATAGAATCTAGTATAGTATAAGCTTTAATAAATTAAGAAGGTCTGAGGATATAATAGAATCAGATATAATAAGAATCTATTATTATTAAAGCTAGAGAAAGAGAAGAGAAGGTATATAGTAGTAAGATATATATTATTTACTTACTTTAGTCCAGGTAAGTATAGGGTTATATAAGGGTAACTACTATTATAGTATTATAGGAATAGGATTAAACTATAAGCCGGGACTTTTACAATTATAGTTATCCTATATAACTTTATTTAAAAGCTGTTAAAAACTTAATATATATAAAGTAATAGATTCTAGTTAAACTAGATTATAGAATCTATCTTCTACTATTTATACTTTATTAATATCTCCGAACGCTAGTTTAAGTTTCTATTAGAAGTATATTAGACTTATAAATATTACTTTAATTTTACTTTTCTAATATTCTTCTATATAGTTCTTAAAATTTATTAGAAAGAACTAGAAATAGTTAAAAGGTTTACCTATTAAGTAGACTCTTATAAATAGTACTTTCTTATTCTTATACTAGATAATATCTAGATTAGTATTAATATAGATTCTTACTACTACTAAAAATTCTTTAAATTTAAACCTAGTTCTATTAAACTTATTAAGTAGTATTAACTTAGTTTATTACTAATAATATATTATTAGTAGTATTTTTTTAATTTATTTAAGTTTTTAGATAATTCTTATAAGTTCTATTTCTTACTTACTATTAACTATTCTTTATATTCCTTTAAGACTTTTAAAAATAAGAAGGTCTGAGGATATAATAGGATCTGATATAATAAGAATCTATTATTATTAAAGCTAGAAAAAGAGAAGAGAAGATATATAGTAGTAAGATATATATTATTTACTTACTTTAGTCTAGGCAGGTGCAGAGTCGCATAAAAGCAACTACTATTATAGTATCGCAAGAACGGGACCGAGCTATAGGCTAGGACCTTTATAATATTCTCCTCCTCCTCCTCCTCTTCTTCTAATATTAAGTTGTATAGACAAGTAGTTCTTTAGTAAAGTTTCGCCCTATATCCTATTTAAATTCTTCTAGAGTAATTATATTTTTATAGTTATCCTAGTCGTTCTATAAAAGTATAGTATAACTAGTCTATTTATAAAGGAACTACTATTTTAGACTACTTCTCCTCTTACTAATTACTTATACGTTTTAAATTTTCTTAAGCTTCTATTTATCTTTATTTCTAACGCTGATTAGCGCTAGTTAATAGTTATCTTATATTTAACTTAGTAATAAGTCTTAAGTAATAGAGCGAAGTAGTATTATATAGAAGATATTATAAATTTCTAATAGGGTGTTTAGTTAGTATATATTTTATCTAACAGTCTTATTAACTATATATTATTAATAGAGCTTATAGAGCTTCTTTTTCCTTATAGAGTCTATCTTAATATTATATATGTTAAGCTAAACTTTATCCCCTAATTAGTATTATAGTATAAGATCCCTTATATAATTATAAATTTCTTACTACTACTATTATATATAAACTATTATTACTTACGCGAATTCGATATAGTCTTTTAGTTTACTAATAATCTATTTTACTGCGTAAATAGAGTCTCTAGACTACTCTATTAGTAGCTCCTCTTTTAGTTATATAAACTCTCCTAAGTTTAGGTAATAGCTATAAATAAGAAAGAATAGGCTAACTTTTATAGAAGAAGTATCCCTAGTACTAATAGTAATTTAAGCTAGTAGTAGTTATAGATTCTAGTTATTCTAGTAGTAGTTATAATAGTAGTAGAGAAGCTCTTTAAGTAGCTGGTTTATACGCTTTATACTTCTATTAGTTTCTAGATAGTATACTATTAATAGCCTTTATTTAATCTTAAGAATTCGGTAGACGCGTACTTATATACCTTATATAAACTACTCTCCTCTATTAGAGACTATTACTTATAGAAGCTTATAATATATTATAAAATACTCGATAAACTTATTAGCTAATATTTAACTTTTAAGGTCTAGGATAGTAATAAAAAATACTCCTTTACTTAAACGGTCTGTAATAATAAGAATATACTTATTACTATATATAGTTCTTAGTAAGTTAATAATATAGTCTATTAAAATTTCTAACTATACCCTCTTAGGGACTAGAAGAGGATATAGTAGACCTTTTTTTCTAGAACGCTAAACTGTATTTCTATTATAAGAGTAGCAATTTTATATAAAGTATTTAATATCCGCTACTATTCTAGGCTAAAAGTAGCGCTATAATATTAACCCGATTATAATATTCTTACTAGAGTAACTAGCTAAGTAAGAGTTATAAGTCTCTTAAATTAGCTTTATATAAAATAGCTTACTCTTAGGAACCTAAACGCGTTCTCTCTATATTAATCTATCTCCTAGAACTAAGAGGTTAGATAGACTAATTCTAAAGTAATAGAGGGTTTCTAGAAGTATTCTCTCCCCTACTTTAGTAGTATAGAGAAGTATAGTATACGTCTTATCTTTTTCTTAGGTATCTTATTATAAAGTCTCTATTAGTATTTACTACTCTTTATATAATATCTTAATTATAGACTCCCCTTTATCTATAGATTCCTCCCCTAATATAGAGTCTTCTAGAGTAACTACCTCTACCTAATTATTAGGAGTATCTTTAATACGCTAGTTTCTAGTTTATATAGAGGCTGTATAAACCCTATTCTTAAAATCGGATAGTCTAAAGAGTTAGCTAATCCTTTTCTAAATCTACTTATTATTAGCTTCTTTTAGGAAATCCTAATTATAATATAAGAAAATATTAGCTAGAATATTAAGCTTACCCAGCTTATATTTAAATTAGAAGTTAAACTAAGTAAGAAATACTACCTACCTTATCTAGTATTTAGAGAACTTCTATACCTTAATAAAATATTTTAGGTTATAGTAATCTATACGAATTATAAAGTATATAAATAGTTTTAAGAACTCCTCCTATTTCTTAAGGTATTATATAACTACTAGTAATTCCTTATTATAAATTAGGTAGTTATACTCTATAAGAAGTATTTACTTTAATATAAAAGTAATAGGTTATAAAACTCCTTTATTATTATATTATAGAAATATACTTCTAGTATACTAGTTAGAAGTATTATATTCTAGAATCGTTTCCCTTTTAGGGTTATATTAAGCTAATATTAGTATTTATATAAAGTATTACTTTAGATAATTAAAGGTAGTAAGTACCTAATTATTAAGTTAAAACTATTTCTTCTCTTATTCCCTTTAAGTAAGAGCTGTTAGTAGAGTAACTACTTTAGAAAATTCTTTAATAAACTGGCGGTAGAAGTTTATAAAGCCTAAAAAGCTCTATATACTACAAATTAATATAAGTACTTTTTAGTCCTAGATTACTTTAACTTTCTATAGGTCTATTTAGATACCTTTTTCCGCATTAATAATAAAGCTAAGATATTTTATTATACGGACCTTAAATTCGCACTTATTAATATTAAGTTAGAGGCTAGTATCTATTAGCTTTTAAAGGATTACTTTAACATAGTACTAATAGTTTTATAGGAAGCTGTCTATATATATAAGAATATTATCTAAATATACTAAGATAAAGTCGCCTAAATACTTCTAAATTATATAATTAATATACTATTAGAAGGTATCTAGAGTATTTATAAGGCTAAAAGGTATAACTAGCTATTTATATAAATTATAGTAGGTTATAAATACTATCTTCTACTCGTTTCCTTTTTTAATTCGGATCTTATTAAATATAGTAATAATATTAAGTTTTATAAACTACTTAACTCAACTAATTTAATTTAGCGTTTCTTAGATTAGAGGTAGAGGGTAGTAGTTTTTCTATATAATAGCGTTTAGGGCGTAGTAGTTAATATAGAAGTAGAGGCTACCCCCTAGTTTTTATATAAATAGGACCGATGCTACAGCTAGAGAGTTGTTAACCTAAATAAATCCTTTATTAAGAAGCTCTATTAAGGTCTTTTAAAGGATAAGGAGCATTTCCTATAATATTCTATATAAAGGACCTAAGGGGATTCTTAGAAGGCTTTTATCTTTCCCTTCCAGCTCGATTATATAGTCTACTCTTAGTCTTAAAGGCGGTAGCTTATTAGCTTTCTATTAATTAAAAGTATAGAGCTACTATATATATTCTTTAGAGAGTTTTATATAAGGGTCCGTCTTTAGCTTATTTTCTAAAGCCTTCTAAATATCAGCTATACTAATAGTAAAGATATAGGGTAGTTTAGTAAGGGAATCTTATAAGCGTCTCCTATAGTATTTTACTATAGTAGAGAAAGTATATACTAAAACTTAGGTAATATTAGTTATATGTTACTACTTTTAAAGCTCTTAATTTTATATAATTACCCCTATTCTATAAATATATAGGATTTCTATTTTTAAGTTAATAATTATATTCTTACTTTACTTTTATAAGCGTTTTAAAATTATACTATAATCTCCTTCTATTCTTAAGACTACATAAGTAAATACCTAATATGGTTCGGCACGAAGATATAGATTAAAGAAGTATCGTATTGTTGTTCTTCTTCTCTAGTACTTAAGCTACCCTATATAGTATCGCTGCCAAGCCTGCTAGTCAGCGGCAGGTTCCGTACTATTTCCACCGGCCCTCCCTTTCTCGTCTAGTTTCATCGGCGGTAGTGGTAGGAAGTTTAGCAAGAACCATTATAGAGCTCTTCAGACTCATCTATACTACTATCTAACTTATCTTCATCAGAATTTATCTCTTTATCTGAGTCCGAGCCTTCAGATAATAGTTTAGTAGGTCCTTCCCCCGTCTGTTGCCCGCTTTCCACCTTTTTTATTTTCTTTGCTGACTTATTTAACATCGTAACAGGCTTCCTTTTTCGTAAGGTGTAATTATATATAGGAGCGGGTTGACTATTATCGCTGGGTATACTACCGGTATTAAGAAAGTTCCAAATTTCACGCGTGTCGTTGTAATAAATCTAGTTGTGGGGAGGTGTGCTAGAGCCGATGTTCTAGTAATTTAAGATCCAAAGTTTACGCTGAGCGAGACGTATATTATCGATCAGGATATTTGCAGTAATAACAGTATTCGGGTCTACAGCGTTCGTATTATCAACTGGTCTTATTAGAAGAATAGCACGGGGATACGCTATTCTACTTAATATAGGCGGGATAAATTTCCTATTGTTAATAGTCCAGTTATTTATATTTCCTGCTTCTCAAAGGTCCTATAAGTCGAGTTAATATCTCTAGAGCTCGAAGTTTTACAGATAGCCCCGCGTTCTAAGAGTAAGGACGGTACTAACAGCGAATGCCATTTCTTTAGTCAGATTCTTCCGGTAGTATATCTATAGGTCTTGTTGTGCCTGTTCTAGCTACTATATGATATAGTATCGCTCAGCGTCCTCGTGGGAGCGAAGTCCGGGTAAGATTCTAACAACTTCCGTTTTCAGACTTATTTCTCTAAGCTGGGGCTTAAATAAGCTAAGGCATTCAGTATAGGGGGCTATTAGGTTAATTGTAAAGGGCGTAAATTTGTTAAAATTTTCGATATTTGGAATAGCGCGGCCTTCTTTTATCTCTTATAGGACGCTGAGAGGGAGGTTGTAGGCGGCATCCTATATGTTGTATGTGTCGTCTTTTCGTACTAAGACTTTATCGCTAGATATTAGCACTAGTACTTTTTAGATAGCGCTATAGAATAGTTCTAGGTCGTATTTAAACTAAAGACAGACTTGTAGCTTATAGTTAGCAAAAGTAAGGAATTATTAGTAGGTAATCTCTACTGCGGCCATACTTAGGTCGGCGTATCGCCTAACATTAGTAATATCCGTACCAACAAAGGTCAGGCGAGTAGTAGCAGCTGGGTCTTTGATTATATTATAGTAGAAGTCTACTAACAGGATTTCTCTAAACTTTTATACTAGGATGTCTACTGCGAAGATACTGTTAGGCGTATTAATATCGAATTTATTTAGATTATAATTTTCATTTATAGCGGTAAGTTTTACTAGAAATACGCAGTTAATAGATTAGGAGACTTTAGGGTTCTATTTACCTAGGTCGCGGAAAAGGCTGTTAAGTAGAACTCCTTCGTAATAGTCGGTAATGTCCGAGGGTAATAAGTAATCAGTTTTAATGTTGAAGCCTACTAGGTACCCATCCTTTTATATATAGACGACCAAGTTAATAATAGCTTCTACAGCTCCTTTTAATTTCTTATATTTTGTTGCAATAGAGGGGAAATATAAAAGAAAATATTTATAATAGAATATTGTAAGGATATCTTTTCCTTTTTATATCGAGGGCTTAGTATACTTACTTAACCTGTAGTTCTAGTAAATTGGTTTTCGAGTATTTGGCTTTATTAGTATATTCTTATCAGGTAGCGAGAGTAAAGCTGATATTGCCGGATCGTAGGGGATTATCTCATTATCTTCACAGCCATCCAGGTCGGCTGCTAGTTATATAGAGTTGACTAGAATATCGCTAAATAAAAGTGCGGCGGACTCTTTCTTCTTTATAAATAACCTAAGGCCTTTCTATACTTCTTCTATAGTTTAAGACGGTAATAGTTTCCGCCAGCATTTTCCTTTCTACTATTAGAATCCCTTAAGCGCGATACCGTTAATATTGTTAAATTTCTAATCTTCGCCTAAGTAGTTAATAGCAACGCCTTATAGGTTGCAAATATTTCCGTTCTAATTGACTATCCAGCCAGCGTGAAGGGCGTAAATAATAGTCCCCTAGGGGCAGAGATATTTAAGGGGTTCGGACCAGTTATTTTTCTTACACTCGGAACACCAATTAACGTCTATTAAGGCGTAGACCGTCTATCTAGTACTATGTAGCGTTCTACATTTTTTAAGGAGGTTGCTGTTATAGTTTAAGGGTATATTAAGTTGTACGACGAGCGGCAATGCGTAAGCGAATGCGAGAAATAATATCTAGCTTTTCCATTTTTTATTTATTACGGTGTTCCTATATAGAACAATATATTTTCTAAATTTGCTACCAGCATATCAGCAGGCGTTACTGCGTGTCCTTATAGTATTATACAATCGTTTCTTAGGTTTTTCGGGATTAGTAAGATTCTGCATCGTCCTTGTTTTTAGATAGTTTTATACCACGGAAGAAATTTCAGCGGGAATCTTAGTTTTAGTAGAAAGTAGGTTTTACGACGATTCTGCTGTAGAAGAATCTGTAGGTGTAGTAGCGGTATATTTTAGGGTTGTTAGGGCTGTAGGGAGCCTTGAAATAATGCCGGGGAATTCTCCAGGATCGGCGATTTCTACTATATTTTTGCGATTTTTTAGTAGTTCTATACGTTCCTTATATACTGTTAAAACGTTGGCTAGCTAGAGTCCTCCCGGCATAGCCTTGGCCTGATGTATACAGTCGTCGGAGATATTAAAGACAGATTTTTATTGCTGCGCTTCGGTTACTTTAGTAGAAAGTTTAAGAACTAAAGACTAAACTTTGTTTAGAAAATTTTGAATTAGGCGTAATACTCGATTTATATTATAATCCTAGGTAGTAAATATAGGGACCGAGTCCTTGTCTTTCGATCGCCATACAAGACTAATGTCTAGAAGCTTAAGCTCTCGCCCTTCTACTTAAACTACTTGTGCCGACGCCGCCAGCGTAAAACTGACCATATCTAATATAACTACTGTTGTATTCTTATCTAGGGAAGTGTAGTCTTTTGCTTTAAGTATATTGTTTTCGGCGGATAGGTTTAATAATTTCTCTATTGCTGTCCTACTAATAATATCGCATTGGATAGCGTATTTCCTTAGTTCTCTATAGGCCTCTACTAGGGTGTTATACTCCTCATGTCGCGTAATCCATTCTTCTTTAATAGCATCTTTATCGAGCCTAGCCCGTCCTGTCTTACCAACTATTATAGGGATAGTATATAAGTGTGCTTCTGGAATATCCGGCGCTAGGGGTAACTCAGGCCAGTTAAGTATAACTTGTATTTTCGGAACAGTCCTCTCGCTATCTATATTATTACCTGGGCGACTTTTAGTTGCTGGTTTAGATATAGTAGTTTTGTTCTTATTAGTGGGTATAGGAACGCCTTAGTCGATTTGGGGACTGGTCACATTTTCCGCTCAAGTAGTCTCGTTTATCGTAGAGGATGCTATCAGAAGGGTTGTATAATTGTAATAACCCTAGTTATATAGCTTAGGATAATATAGGGTCTCAGCGTTTAGCTTGAAGGTAGTAAGAAGTAAGGGTTAATTTTTAGATAGAGAGAGGCTGTTTATCTATTTATAGCGATGGAGGCAGGTAAAGGCGGTAGGTAATACTGGTGGGTAAAGGCGATAGAAGCGCTAGCTGAAAAAAGGGTATACGCTTTACGCCTTTTACTATTTAAGTTGTTATAGTGAAGGTACTTGCTAATAATTATGCCTGTAACGCCGAAGAGCTCTAAATAGATAGGTTAATAGGGAAGACGTTGCTGTCTCACAGGTATTTCTACCTGTACTAGACGGCGTAGTCTTAAATACTTAATTTCGCTAGATATTTCGCTTAAAGGTTTATCTATCGGCGGTTGTTAGTTTAAAGGCGCCTTTTCCAGCTGTTAAGCTGTTAGAGGTAGCGTAGAAGATAACCTTTCGGGTCTCGTGTCTAAGTATCTACTACTAGTTTAAATCCTAGCGGATCTTCTTATTCTTATACTTATATGTGCCGATTTATTCTTTTTCTAGAGGTTCTTACGGATCTAAGCTTTATCTAGAGTTTTGGGGTAATCGCGGTTATAAGCTGCGATAAGTTCCTTAGCCTTTTTAAGGTTATTTACATCGTACTAGGCGTTGTATATACTTCCCCAACCTTTCTAGCGTACTAGATATTTCAGTCTACCGCTATACTTGTCGAGTCTTTGTGCCAGGAGTCGTTCTATTTCGTAAAATGGTGCCTCTTCGTCTATAGCCTTAACTGGGGCTTGTTAGGGTTTAATAGCACGTTTAAAAGGGTCTATACCCTTTAGAATAGGTTCTAGTTGTAATATAGATACGACTGGATGAATCTTTAGGGTTTTCAGAAGCTTAAGTTAGTAAGCGTTCTTACCGACCTTATTAATAATTTTTAATAGTATAGAACGCTGAGCGTCCAGTTTTCAATTTAAATAACTGTAGACGCGGTATCCGTAGTAGAACTTTAGTATAGCCCAGTCTCCAACCTTAAGCTTAAGGGGCTTATATTTAAGATCGTAGGCGTACTTTATATTTATATTCGTAAAGGCGAGGGCCTTATATATTATATCTTAATACTACTGGCATAGAGTAGTATAATCAGTGTATGGAATTTCGCTAAGTGCTCCTAGTAGGTCGCGAGAGTTAAAGCCTTAAAGTTGTTATTGTAGCGTGACCCCCGTTAATATATTAGAGGATGTATTTATCGCAAATTTTACGAATAGTAGTACCTCTACCTAGTCTACGTTAGGATTTACAGTACAGAAATATTAAAGCGCGATTTCAGCGGTTTAGTTAGTTCTTTTAGACTAACCATCGGTTTAAGGGTGCTAGGCGGTAGACGTTAAGTATAATATGCCGACGCTTTTAAATATACGCTCCTATAACTCATTTAAGAACCGCGGGTCCCTATTAGAGATAATACCTTTCGGTAAGCCCCATCCGTAGTCGATAAGAGCTTTAATAAGAGCAGATCCCCACTTAGCAGCTGAATAGTCTATCATCCCTAGTATAAAAAGTACCATTTTTGTTTCTTTACAAGTAGCTATTAGTAGAGCGTCGAAGCTGTATTTGCTAGTAGAGAGTCTAGTAACAATATTAATTATAATAACAAGAAAGGGGGCTCTAAGATTAAGTATTAGTTGTAAGCTACTGTACAGTTAATACCGCTCAGTGCGATTCTATAGACAATCGGGGTAGAATCGGATATATGTTTTAAGAAGCTTTACTAGCCTTTAAATAAAGACCGTGTTCCTTATACGTTTATAGGTTCTGTAGAAGCCTTAGTAAAACTGTTAATTATACGCGGATTGGAATATTTCGTTCGCCATAACCTTCGGAATATATAGTTGTTCTATACTATCGAGTTTATCGTAGTAGAAAATCAGTCCGTCTTTTTCAATAAAGTTTAGGCCTCTAAGTAGTCTATCTAGTTTTTCTTCGTCGTCCCTTTCACCGCGAATGATAAGCTTAACTTTCCTCTAATAGGTGTCTTCGTCGTAAGCTTGTTTTAAGCGGCTTTTAAAGTCATCGGTCATGCTAATAAGAGAGGTGTTAAAGTAGTAAGTATAGTCAGAATATTAAGTACCTACTTAATAGGAGCTTCGCGTTATAGGAATATATAGGGGGTATAGCTCGTCTTTATTCCGTTGTGTGGTTACGCTGTAAGCGTATTCAAGGTCTTCTAGTATGTCTGTACTAATGTTTCTTAGATTTATTACACCGCTAAGGCGTGAGAGTGCGTTAGGTACCTAATATATACGTTCTAGTTAGTATTTTACGACAAGGTTTAGAAACTATTATAGATACTGGGCACAGTAGATAAGACGTAAGTTTAACCGGTCCGCTAATAATAATATAAGGAACTTTTAGTGCACTATAGCTGTAACAGCGGAATAGTCTATAAAAATGTAATACTTTGGCGCGCCAGCTATCAAGTGCCTAGTTTTCTTAACAAACTATACTACAGCAGACATTTTAAGTTCTGTAAGCTAATAGTTATTCTCGGCCAGCGACAAACGCTTAGAGAGAAAAAGAATAGGTTAGATAGATTCTCGAGGGAAATTCTTAACTTTTTTCAGCCACGTAGTAGGGCTATTTTCTATATTCTCGAATCCTTCAGGAGTAGGGATATCCTCTATTATTAGTTTAAGGTTATTAACGATATAGTATAAGAAACCTGCTATTCCCCATTCTTTAGAGGCGTCGACATTACTGTAAATTAGCTGATAGGGGTCGATATAGTATAGAATAGTGTTTTCCCGAAACTGCTCTTATATTATATTAAAGGCTGCTTTTAGTACGGGATCTTTAGTAATTAGTATAGATTCTCTAAACCTTTTACGCTTAAACTTTCCGGAGGAGGCTCTCTTTAGCAGCTCGGTTTTTAAATCCTAAAGCGGACCGCTAAACTAAGTATAATAGGCAGTTTTATTATAGAGGAAGTTTATAGTACTAATATACATTTCTAGTACGGCGGCGGTCTTTAGGAATTCCAGGTTATATAGCGCTACCAGACGCTTATTAGTTATAGAAAGTCCAAGTGCGTCGACTTTCTGTCTAAGAAGGATGGCGCTTAGATAACTAAGGTAGTACTTTTTAGCTGATAGTAAGAAGTATAGACGGTTGAGCCGTTCGAAGAGTTTCCGTAAATAGCGTTTATATTCCTTAAGGCTGTTTAAGAAGATAATAAAATTGTCTACGTAAACTTAGACAAACAGGAAGTCTCGTATAATATTTTCCATTTATCTTTACACATGCTAAATACTGTTAATATAACCTATAATCGCTATATGCAAGAATTCTTATCTACAGTAACTATTTATTGCGAGCTTGTGTCGATCTTGTTCTATAATGAGCTACTAGTAGAAAAAACTCACTCCGTTGACAACGGAGATATAGGTGGCACCCTGCACTGCTTAGATAATATCTAATTACTTCTTCAGCAGGTAGGAATCTTTAACTATAGCGTCATTTAGGGTCTGTAGGTTAACTATAAGTCGGCCTTTACGCGAGACATTACCATCCTTGTTAGTAATTGTCTTCCAAGCCACGAAGACCGGGCATTTAAAATGCGTGTCTCGGTTCGCCTAAGATATCTTTCCTTCTTAGTAAAGTTTATTAAAGAGTTTATTAATAAGCCTCCGTTCGTCGGGCGTAAGGGGGTAGGGTTTAATATTCAGTTTCACGTTTTCCTAGCCTAGAATTAAGGGGATACGCATATACGATTCGCTTAGGACGTTAATAGTAATACTACAGTCAGTAAAAAGATTTAAGAAGTCTTCTACAATCAGTACTAGACGTTTAATATTGTTAGAGCTTTTTGCACTATATATATTAACTCTATTAGGTAAGAGTGTTTCGGATACTTTAGGTAGATTACTAATAGTAGCCTACGGAGCGATATAAGGGTCGGTTCTTGTGTATTCTTTAAAATATAGTGGGGAAATATATCCGAGTCGAGTCCGTTGCTGAATATAGACTAGTTAGGTAGTATTATTTCTGCACAAGATATATTTCGTTTTATTATTAAGAATAGTATTATAAAATCTAGCTCCTAATACGTAGTTATGCTGCCCACGAAATTTAAAATCCACCTCTACCGGCAGCGGGGCTTTAGGTCGGAATCTTACGTATTAAGCAGCTCTGGTAGGGATAAGAACATCTTCTACTGCTACCAGTATTATTAGGCGTATTAGGGGCAACTTCGGAGTTACTATTATAGGTACTATAGCGCTCTAGCAACGGCGTATTGTTATATAGTATCTATTGAGGTCGATAACGAAGCTTTCGGGCCCGATAACATCCATGCTAAATAGTATACCCGGCTCTAAGTTATTTATAATATATAATTCGGTATAGATCCGCGCTAAAATCGGTTTCCTATTTATAGTTGTAGCGGGGAAGTAGATAGAGAATGTAGTATACGCGGAGGAATCGTATAAATTATCACCCAAACCCCTCAGTTTAAGTAGATTACCTTTTAAAAGATGTACTTTCGTATGAGGAATATATTTTATTAGAAATAAGCGGTCAACTAGTATAACTATAGCCCCGGTATTAGGCGTAATAGTTGCTAATTCCCCGTTAGATGTAAATTTAGCTTATATACAGGCGTATTACTAGCATTTCCATCTAGTCTTTAGGTCGTACTTAGAGGTATTAGTTGATACTATAATATCGTAATTAGAGCGGCGCTCGCTATTAACAATATTATTATATTTACTGGCTTTAACGTAATTATCGAAATAATAAGGGGTAATAGCTGGTTCTATAGTAGCTCGGGTAGAGCCTAGGGCGACCTAGAACTTACTCTATATAATACCTGTTAGTTTTTTAGAAAGGGGCGTGCCCTACTAGATTAGGTATAGAGGTTGCTGGTTCTAGTACTAATAGTTCCGTTAAATGCTGTAGTTCTATTACTAGCGTTGCCAGGAAGTGCGGTATCTATAGTACCGTATCTTACAGCCCTTAGATGTTTATGCAGCTGGCTGTTCGACGAGAAAGTATCTCTATATATATAGTATTATTTCGGTAGTAGAAACGGATTACCGTCTCTTATAGTGAGGCCGATAAATAATAGCTTTACTATGGTAAAGCCCGCGAAGACGTATGGAACGGATCTATTATCATCGTAAACTAGTATAGGAAAGTCGATTTCTTCTATATCGTCGTAAGATGCGGTTCTAGCATCTCCGCCGGGTATATCCTTAAGCGGTGAAGCTTCTCGGGGTAAATCTTCCTGTGGGTGCTTATTATTGTTATTAACGTCTTTAGTACTAATTGGGTATACTCCTTGTAGTTTATTAAATTGGCCTTTTTACTGGTAGCTGCTATTTCCAGCGTTTCTACTACGGTTGTTTAAGTCACTTGTGTACGGCGCGGCATTTCTTCGCTAGTCTAAGGAAGTCGCCTAGAAACCTTATAGGCGTGTATTATCTAGTCTCTAGTTCGCTGATGCTTAGTTTTCTCTTATAGTAAACTACGTTTAGTTAGGTTGAGTTTAGCGGTAATTAATTTGATAGGGGTTTCTGCTAGTAATTTAACCTTATTAAGTAGAGCTACTATACGCGGGTCGGGTATTAGAATAATTTCGAATCCCTTATATATATTCGGTTATTCGATTCGGTATACTATATATACTAGGGCGGTAATTTAGAAAATTATTATACCTACCTTATCTTTTAGATCGGGCTTTAGTCTGCTAGACCCTTTCCTGCTATTTAAGAACTTGGAGAAACTCATCTAAACGCGTATTTGGGTCTTCTATAGGATTGTTAATAGTAAGCTAAAAGCTTAGATCCAATTTGCTATAGATCGTAGCAATCCATTTTCGGGTATTACTTAGCTTATTATAGCTAGTGTCTTTTAAATTTCGCACCACGTTTATTATAAAGGTAGTAACCTACTTATTATCTATTAATTCGCGTATGCCGAACCTTTTGTTCTATAAGTTCTTATATACTTCTAAGAACAGTTTCTTATAGCGCTTTATTAGAAGTGCTTTTTAATTATCGACGCTGTATCCGCTATAGAGGTATTCTTTAGCGCTGGTGGGGAGCTAGATGTTATACCATGTTTGTGCGCTTCCTTTAAGACACTTCTAAAGATTAGTATAGATGATATAGTTAGGACAAGTAATAATAGCGGCTTCTATAGATTCGATGAAATTGCGAAGGTGCTTATAATAGGTTTTACCTTAGAGTGTAGTAATGCTGTTTATATCTACACCCTATAGCTCTGGATTAAAATAACTAATATCGTCGGGTTTGAATTTTACATCTCCTCCTATATATTTTACCTATATTAGCTCTTACTGCATCTCTGCGTCTATTGGGAAGGTAGTATAGTATCTATCACCGACATAAAAGTCTAGTATACCTCGCCTCGAGAGAGGGGTAGTAGAGGGACGCCTTTCACCCGCGGGTGCTAGTTGTTCCTATTCTACTTCTACTAGTACTCTTAACGGTTCTCCGTAGAGCGGCTCTAGCGGGTAATATAGTTCATCTTCTTCTCGGGGTAATCGAGGTCTAGAATTAATTTTCCGCCGTTGTAGCTTATATTTAACTAGGGGTTCTAGTCTATAGCACCAACGCGGGGGCTTATTTCGAGCGGAAACTTCTGGACTATATTCCTAATATAGGAGGCGGGGTTTATTGTGAGATTCCTAATAGGGGGGCTAAAACTTGTCGTAAGGCTCGTCGTAAAGTTCTCGAGTCCTATTATAAATATATACGATAGGTAGCTGTCGTAGAATATAATAGTTATTAGTAGGTTATAGGTAAGTATTATAAAAACGTCCGTTGTTATTTCGAATAGGGTTAACAAGTTCCAGCCTATAACACTCGTCGTTAGCTAGAGGGGGCGGCACCCGGTATATAGTTATATAACGTACGGGAGCAGACTGTATAGTTTATCTTTAATTATTACCTTTATATCCGCGTCTATAGGGGGCAGGGTTTTTATTTTAATAATCATTCTGTAGTGGGTAGTAGGGGTCTTCTAGATAGGGGAGGCGTGCTGGCCGCTCGCGGTGGGAGGCAGCCTCATCTCTAATAACATGTAAATATCTCGGCTGGCGGCTGGTTGAGGGCTGATACGTAGGTGGTTCGCCGGTGCAGTCAGCAGGTAGAGGGAGACTAGAACTAGGTTATTATAATAAGTTTTCATTTTAGCAGTCTTTATAAGGTAAGAGCGGCTACTATTAATATAATACCTGAAGGTCCTCTCGGACGTTACTTAGAGTATTTTATAAGAGGAGCTAGCAGATATCGTCTCGAACGTTATTTAGAGTGTCCGTTATAAATACCCGGACGGAAAATTAGAGCTCCCTTTACAGGACTACTCTAATGCTATAGAAATAGTCCTTAAGAGCCTTACGCTGTTATAGTGGGAATATGTTAAGGTTTCCGCTGCTGCTACTACTTAGATTTCGCTAGTGGGAAGACCCTAAAACGTAGTATTAAGGGGGCCTTAAGGGAGCAGGCGCGGGTTGTTTTCCCACACGGACTTCTACTCTTCGCCGTTCTTCAATTTTCTGTTACTCCTTAGGGTTATCTTACTCTAGTACGCTTGGTCGCGCTGGCGCTAGAACCGGTGTATAGGTTAATTCTCTAAAAGTGCCGGGTATATTTATATCGAAAGATTCGTCTCTATATTTAGGCTAGTAGCCCTTAGGATATACCCTAGTCATTCTTTCGGTATTTCTAGAGGCTTCGCGAAGTCCTAGCGTAAGCGCTAGGTTATAAGAGCGCTGTTAACTACTCTCGCTACCTTTACCCATGGTTTCTGGTAATAGCGAATCTCGTTCTATAGTAGTATACGTAGCTATTTCCCTGTCCTTCCTTAGGTTTCGCTTATACTTCCTCTTACTAGTCTTTTGTCCAGGCGAATTAGAGGTTGAATTTTAGGTAACACTAGACTATAATTCGCCTGCTACAATCCGCTCGGATACTAGTAATAAGCAGCTACTAAAGGGGTGAGTAAAGGATAGTTAAAGTCGTAAGATATGTCTTAGTTCGCTCGCTGGGCGGCTTTTTAGAGTCGATCTTAATAAGTGTTTAAGGGCTACGCCTACTAGCAGTTGTTTAGATGGTGACTGTGAGCGTAGTCGGAGCTGGCGCTCTTAGAGCCTTAGTACGCTTAAGTCGAAAGGGAGTCGGAAGGCTCCGTTTATCCAGTTATAATAAGCTTATGTATAGGCTAATTGCTGGGTTCTTATAATAAATTCCGTAATAACACTACGAACTGTTTTAGTAGTAGAAGATCTGTTAACTTTAACGCTCTAACAGAATAGATAGCTAAGTTTAGGGCTTTCTTCCTTACTAGGGCGTCTGTATGATGCGGCTTCCGCTTCCTCGAGGGTGGTGAGGGGGCTGTATAGGTTAAGGACTGCTCTAATTTATTCCCACTCCAGTAGTTAAATAATCTATTAATATGCGGGTCCTTTAGATACAAATATTACTAGTTAGCGGGCGGTCTAGAGTATTCTTAATAATAGTATAGGGGGAAAGGGTTCCTCTTTAGGTAGGCTTTCGCCTTCAGGCTCTCTTATAGAGGCGTACTCTGTACGTTCCTCTTCCGCTAGGTTGACAATAGTTTAATATAGAAGAGGTAAGACAAGGAATCGCTGATTTATAGGTAACGTAATAGGACTCTCTATTTAGATCTTTATATCATGCAGGGATTCGCCGGAATTCTTAGGGTACTAAGTTTTTAATTATATAGTATAATAGCGATCGATTATCACTTAGAAGGAAAGGGTATTTTCCTAACTTCCGATTTCTATAGAGAATACTTGCTAGTAGAGAAACTACCAGCGTGGTGTTTATTAATAATATACCAGCATAACTTCCGTTTAGTATAGATAGGCTTGGAGAGCGTCGTCAGAGTTCGCTAGTCAAGGCAGGACTGCGTACTTAATCCGTTCCTATAGGTTAGTATAATATAATATAGGGGGAGCTCAACCTTATTGTAACTCCGCCAGTATATAGTTGCCTAGTAGAGGGCTGATCGTAGCGGAAACGTAACCGACTAAGGGAAGACGTCTGCCTCTACCAATAGAATTCTTAATAGTAGCGGTATCCCTTTACGATGAATAATCGAATCTTTAGTCGTTACTCGAATTACTGTAGGGAATACCTGTATATCAGAAAATTACCAAAGGGATGCAGTCGATGCTTTTTAATAGTAGATTTGACGTTGCTACGATTGTAGAATCGTATCAAAATTTAGAGCAGAGAATGGTGCTTAGAGAGACCGGTCTGGTCAACAAACAAAGCTTAGCTACCAGCTTAATATGGTTTAGCACGAAGACATGGATCAAAGAAGTATCATATTGTTGTTCTTCTTCTCTAGTACTTAAGCTACCCTATATAGTATCGCTGCCAAGCCCGCTAGTCAGCGGCAGGTTCCGTACTAATACCTAACCTAGACCTACCTAACTCCTACCTATATCTAGTAAGTTAATAATAGCTACCTCTTTAATAATTCTAGCTAAGAAGTTGCTAAATAATAAAACTGTTAATAATATTAGAAGGTAGAAGTATTCTAGTTCAGCCTTTTATATAATTCTTTTCTCGACTATTATATATAAGTTACAGCTATTATCTATTAAGATAAGAAGGTTAAAGGTATTATTAAGTAGTACGGGGGCTGTAAATAGAGTACTAGTTATCCGAAATTAATTAAATTTATCTAGTACTTACTTATTCGCCTACTCTTTTTATTATTTTAAACGCTGACTTCTATTTAGAGTAATACTTTTCCTGTTCTATTAGCTTAAACTATATCTCTATATTCTTTATTATACTAAATAAGCTCTAGCAGTATTATATAAGCCTAATTAAATTGTATACTACTCTTAGATAGAGTATAGTAGTAGTTTTAAATAAAGTAACCTCTATTTCTATAGGTAAAATAAGTATTCTATTATTTTTAAGCCTTTAACTCTTTCTTAATAATATTTCTTATCTTCTCTAGTAGCTAAGGCCTTATATCTAAACGCCGTATAAGTCTATAATTAGCTATTAGCATCTAGTCTATAGTATTATTAATAGTAGCTAATAGTTATAGTTGCGGGAGCAGTATAAGTAGCTATCTCTAGCTATCTCTTATCTAACTAGTCTTCTCCCTACTGAAGGAGTATATAAAAGCGCTATTAAGTTTAGCTACTTTAAGACGGTTATTAAGAATATAAAGTTTCTATATAAAGGTCGTATACGATATAAAGTCTTTCTTACTAATACTACTAATTATTAATTAGTAGAGTTTGGGACAAATCTTCCCTTCTAGATCTAATATCTTAACTTAGTCTAGGTAAGAGTTATATAATACTTCTATAGAGAGATAATTATACTCGACTAGAAACTTAATAAAGATCTTATTACCTTATCTTAAGTTTTTAAACTCGATCCCAGCTCGTTTCTAATAGTAGGGGTTATTATATTATATATCTATAATTGTCTAGAATTTATTATAGATAAGAGTATTTATAGTAATATATTTTTTATATAACTAAAGGTATATTCTAGTATTACTCTTATAAAATAATGTTATATAGGCTACTACTATTATATCTATTAAGTTTATAGATAAACTATTAATACGAATCTTAATCTTTATACTACTTTTCTAAATAGAATACGCTTTATAGTCTCTTTAGAACTTGTCTAGCTTATTAAGTATAGCCTTTATATAAATAGGCTTAGTAGTTATTAATAGTATAGTCGACGAAATACTCTTTTTAGGGGTTAAATACTTATTTAGTTATTCCTCGAGCTTCTAATAAAAGCTTATTCTTTTAAGTTACTATTACTACTTTTCTTTCTTTAGGTATTCTAGCCTAGCTGCTATTTTAGCAAACTATCTCTATACAGTCGCTATATTAAATCCTTATTCTACTAGTCCGTTTTAGTCTATAACTTTATACGGTAGTAGGTCTACTTAGTAGTTAAGATAGAATCTAGTATAGTATAAGCTTTAATAAATTGAAAAGGTCTAAGAATATAATAGGATTAGATATAATAAGAATCTATTATTATTAAAGCTAGAAAAAGAGAAGAGAAGATATACGGTAGTAAGATATATATTATTTACTTACTTTAGTCTAGGCAGGTACAGGGTCGTATAAGGGTAACTACTATTATAGTATTATAGGAATAGGACTAAATTATAGGTCGGGACCTTTATAAAAAAAGCTATTCTAAATCTCTTTTAAGCTTTTTATCTATTTATCTACTAGAACTAGCTATTTCTATTATTATATTAATTTATTCTACATTCTTATAAATATAGTTATTATACCTACCTCTAAAGAGGTAGCTTTACTAGCTAATCCTAATATTCTACTTACGTAAGTTTTCTATATTACTTACTAAAGGTATCTCTTTTCTTATAACTAGGGTAGTTTAACTAGTCTTACTTCTTCTAGCCTTATAAGAGTAATTAAAATATAATAGCCTCAAATTAGCTAGGTATAAGATAAAATAATAACTAAGAGTAATTACATACTACAGGAGATTATTCTTATAGACTTATAATAGAAGTACGTAAGTAGAATATATAAAGGTTAGAGTTGTAAAGTTATTAAATATAATTTAGTCTTCCTACTATTCCTCTTATTTAGTCGCCTATCTACAACTAAGTAGGCTTAATAACTTAGTTTTAACTAAGCCGCTAAGTTGTTTATATAACTCGTCCTACTTACTTACCTATATAAAGTCCTATAGTTTAATTAGCTCTAGTATAAGAGCGTCTATAATAGTTTACTACCTATCTTATTAATATAAGAGTAATAATATATTAAGTAATTAAGTAATTATAACTAGTAATAATAGCTAGACAAATAATAAGATTAGTATTACCTAGCTTAAATACTTTAATTAGTATATAAAGAGCTATATAATAGATACCTATTAATTACTAGTTATTAATATCTATAATAGCTATATTTTACTTAAGTTTTAAGAGATTTATAAAAAGGAGAAGATTATCTATCTCTATATACTATTACATTTATTATATCTATTATAACTACTTAATATAGGCTGCTTCTTACTATTAAAGTATATATATATAATACTAAGATTTTAGCCTTAGTATACAATTATATTAATTATATTAATAAGACTACCTTTTTTCTAGCTTTTAAAGTAGCCTATAATTAATTAATTATAGAAGCTAATATCCGTATAAGCTTTTAAAGCGCTAGAATAGTACTATATAATCTAGAAGTAGTACTATTAAAGCTTAATATTAAGCTATATATACTAATACTATCTATATTAGAGACTATCTTATAGAAAGCTAAAATACCTAGTAATATATATAAACTAGAAGCTTAATTAATAATAATTTATAGTAGAATTTAGCGATATTAAAACTAATTATCTATATTAATTATTACAGCCTTTAATTAGCTTTAAAAGAGTACTATAATAATAATATATTTAATCGCGCTAATAGCTAATTAAATTAAAAGTTTTAAGTAAGTAAATAAGGTAGTAATAAAATAAAAATAATAGAAAAGAAAGCAATTATAGAAGTAGAGAATTCTAATAAAAACTATGGATAAAGATATAATTAATTAAAATAATATAAAGGGGTAGATTAATAAGAAAATTTATAATTAGAGGGCTTAGCTATAAGAGAGTAGCTAGCTTTAATAAAGCTATAAGCGCTATAAATAGCCTAGCTATAAAACTTAAATATACTAAATTAATAGTATAAGTATTAAATAATCTAATAGACTATTTCTTTTTATAGTATATATATATAGTTAATAATTATTGCAATTAAGTCGTTCGAATCTTAGTAGAGTAATAGCTTACTTATACTAACAGCTTACTTATAAACTATAGTAAATATTATTCTTAATAGTCTATATTACTATATTCTCTTTTTAAAACTTATAGCTAGTTTAAAAGTAAAAGATTACTCTATAAGAAGTTTATAAAATTTAGAGCTATATAAACTTAAATAATATAAAGTAGCTACTTAAGACTATTAACAATTTAAAATATAAAAATACTAAGAAGATTAACTATAAAATATACTATAAAGTAAAAGATTATTAATAAATCTCTTATATTTTATAATATTAAGTTTAGTAAGTATTTAATATTATATATTTTAATATCGTCGGCTATATTTTACTCCTAAATTCTAATAGAGAATAATACTAGCTACTTTTTATAGACGATTTTATATACTATTAATAGATCTACTTTATTAAATCCTATATAGAAATTATTTAAGTACTATTTAACTTTAATAGAATAGTTACTATCTAGTATAATAAAATTATTAAAGTTTATTATTTTAATAATAATAAATACTTTATTAATTAGATTACTATTAAATACTTTAGAAAGTAGAAAATATAGTTATAACCTTTAATATTATATATAGTATATTAAAATAGTATTATTAAAGCTAGTAATAAGTTTAGTATAAATAAAGTATAATATATTCTTATT
Organism: Lojkania enalia; assembly: GCA_010094045.1. Classification (NCBI taxonomy): domain Eukaryota; kingdom Fungi; phylum Ascomycota; class Dothideomycetes; order Pleosporales; genus Lojkania; species Lojkania enalia. Next base: position 65,098 of record ML986794.1, read on the forward strand.
AGAATACTATACCTACTACTAATATTCTAGTTATATACTATAAAGTATATAGTATAACTTTTTAATTTATTACTTATTATAATATTTACTAAAAGTAAAATACTTTTAATATATTTTACAAGTAAGTCGCCTACCTAAATAAGTCGCCTACTTTTACTAAGAAGTTATATCCTACCTACTTATAAGGCGATGTAGCAACTACCTTAACCTTAATTAATCTATTAAAAAGGTTAGATATTACTAGCTATTTTAGCTATTAATTAAGATTAAATTTAGAGCGTATGAAGTACTATAGCTATCTATAGTATCCCCTAAACGACGCTTAGAGACTAACGTGCCGGTAAACCTTTACGACGCGATTATAAGCCCAATTTAAAGAAGCTTACAAAGCTAGAAGAATTAACTATAATATAGTATATACTAGACCTATTATCTTATAGATACCCTCCTATAATTAATAGTATATAAGATATAGCTAACTATTTACTTAGAGCTCGCTCTACAGACTAGATTAGTAAAAACTAGCTAATAAACTTTATTAATCGTATTCTTAAGCTTAAAATATACTTCTATTAAAAATACGACTATTAAAGAGCTCTCTATAAAAATCCTAAAGTTATTAGAAGCTAGTTCAACCTAGTACGTAATACTAAAGTAAAGTATAGTATTACTAATAATAATATCTATAATTTTAATAAGATAGGCTTTTAGATAAGTATTATATCTACTAGTAAGGTAGTTACTAGTACTAAGCTATTAACTAGTCGACTAGAATTACTGCAGCTAGGTAATTATAAGTAGATAATAGTTATTTAGGCTATTAGCACTTACGGTAATACTATTCTACTATTTATTATCTTTACTAATAAGCAGTACCTCTCTATATAGTATTAGGGCGATAATATATTATTTAGAGGAGTAATCGCGCTAAGTAATAGTAGATAGATAAATAATAAGCTTATAATTAAATAGCTAGAACGTTTTAATTAGTATATAAGGTAGTATATAGTAGGCGCTTATTATCTGCTAGTTATTAATAGCTATAAAAGCTATAGGTCTACTAAATTTCAGCTGCTCTGTAAAGAGAAGGATATTATTCTATTATATATACCAGCATATTTATTATATCTACTATAGCTTCTAGATATAGGCTACTTCTCGCTATTATAGAAAGCATATAGGCGAAAGATTAATAAGTATAAGGGTATATATACTATTCTACACCTATAATTAGTAATATTAATTATTCGTACCTTTTAGTTGCAGTAGCGTAGTAGTATAGAGCCGTACTTCTAATAATAAGCTTATATAAGCTGGTATCTACTATATTATAAAGTTTAACTTTTTACTAACCTTTCGTATAGTATATTAGCGCTCTATTACTAAAGCTAATATATACGTAAGCTTTTAAGGTACTAGTCTAGTACTATATAATTCTAATATAGTACTATTAAAGTTTAATATTAAACTTCGTACTCTATTACTACTACTAGCAGCTAGTTACCTCTAGGAGTTAAAAATACCAACTAACGCCGTCGAACTAGGGTTTTAAACAATGTTAATTTAAGACTATATTGCTAAGTATTAAAATAGCTTACCTACTACAATTAATAATTCTCTTAATTTACTTATTAAAGGTACTATATAGATAGCTTATTTATACGCACTATTCCAGCATTAGATTAATTAGCTTTAGGAAGTAAATAAGGCTCTATCACAGTGCTAAAAGCGATTAAAAAAGGTTCTATAGAAGTAAGATAATCTTACTAAGGCTGAAGCTGCTAAGATAGCTGCTTTAAAGGAGGTAGATAAGCAGCTAGAGGATAAAGTACGCGTAGGTAGGAAGCGCAGAAAAGCGGGCACGCTGTACTAGAAGCGCTACAGCCGCTATAGCGAGCCTAGATATAATACTAGAACTTATATAGTAGTAGATAAATAGTATATCTATCCCCTATTAAATTATTATAGTAATACCTGCTGGCGTTATTATAATACACGCCTCTAAATACAGAGATAGCTAATAAAGTAGACGATTTACTTAGGTGGGTAACTCGCTTATAAAATATATTATAAGTATTTAATAAACTTTTAGATTATTAAAATCTAGTACTAAATCTTTATAACTTCTACTATTAGAGAGAAATTAGTTATATACTTATTTTAAAAGAGTATTATATTAAAAGTAAAAAGTCTAAAGAATATAATTAAAAAAACTATATAATTAACTATAAAGAATTTTAAATATTTCTTATATAAGATTTATAAAATAAGAAGGTTATATAATTAAGTTTTATAACCTTCTCTTAATATCTACTAATTATAAACTATATATCTTATTAAGCTTAAAAAGATTATTATAATAAACGTTTATATATCTAGAAAGAGAAATCTAACTATTTAAAAGGTATATAAAATCTAAAAGGTATATTACTACTACTATTAATACTTCTATAAATACTTTTATAATTAAATAATAATATATATATTAATCTCTCTAAATAAAATAGAGGATATAATTTTAGGTAGAAGTAATAAAAGACAGATAAGTAATAGAGTAATAAGAATAATCTATTACTATTACTACTACCTCTTCTACTAGTAAAAAAGTCTTATAGCTGCCCTTATAAGATAGTAGCTCTACTAGCTAAGTCTATACGTTAATTTTTATACTATATATTCTAATAGCTTAATCTAAATATAGTATTAATAGTTAATAATATACTTCTTTAAAATAAGAGAATACTAAGTACTTTTATTACTCTTATATAAAATTTCGCTCTAATAGTTATAATAGACGCTTATAGTATAAAAGACGATCTAAATCTCTTACTTAAGTCTATTTTATTAAAGTAAACACGTATATATTAATATTTAGAGTAGTAGTATAAAGTAGAAGAAGAAGAAATAAAATTATATAGAGAATAGTATCTAGTAGATTATTAATTATATACTAGCTAAAACTACTATACTATCTATTAAATAGATATATAAATATAAATTTAATAATAGAAAATATCTAATATAGTATAAAATTCGTTTTATTATCTATAGTAATTACTAATATCTAAATCTCTAAGAAGATATATATATAGAAGTAATATATTTTATAACTATAAAACTAATTCTAATACTAGTTAATATTTTTAATCTAGAATATAACTAGGTTAATATTATTATAACCTTCTTAAATAGAAAGATAGATAAAGATAACTCTATTTATATTTAACTACTAATTAGTATAATTATATAATTTAATAAAGTACTCTATAATTTCTACTAGTTACTATATTTCTAGTATAAAAAGATTAGTTGCTACTTAATATTATATAGATATAGACCTCTTAACTCTAATCTATATATCTTTATTAGTAAAAAGCTATAGTAGATTATTATTATATATATTAATAATCTACTCTTTATTTATCTAATAGCTAAAGATATAATAGTTATAAAATAAATAGATATAAGTATTTATAAATACTATATTTTTAGTTTATTAAACTACTATTTTAGAATCTATATTACGCGTAATTATATATTAAAAAGCTTATATTAATACTTTAGTAAGAGAACTATTATAAGTATAGAATACTATTTAATTTCTTAGCTATTAAGTTTATAACTTATCTAAAGAAAGATATTTATAATACTAAACTACTTAATAAATATTAGTTAATTATTAGTAAGCTATTATATTTTATATATTTTATCTAACTAAATATTATATATTATATTATCTTTTTAGAATATTTTAGTAGTAATTTAATAAGCCTATATTATAAGTAACGTAAAGTACTATCGAGCCGGCCATACTACTAAGCCGGCTACTTTTTCTTAGTACTACTAACACCATATATAAGACCTTGATTTACTCGCTATCTATAAAAGAACCTATATATAAGATACTTAAACTAGATTTAGAAGAAGCTTCTATATCTTTTTAGCACGTACGAGTATTATGCTTAGTCTTTCTACAGTTTCTATAGTACTGTTAACTAGGTTAAGCTAGTTCCTTACTACTACCACCACGAGCCTTCTTAGATCGCTAAGGAGCTGTAGATACCTTAGTAGCTCCGTACGAAGCTCCCTTACTATACTCTATCGTACTATTATACTGGATTCGCTTCCGTTTACGTATTTTATACTTCGTTATAACCTCTAATTACTCTTTAAGCTCTATAATCCGGTAGTTTATAAGAGCGTTTTAATGCAGCATTAATTCAGCTCCTTTTATTAGCTGTAAGAAGCCTTCTTTAGCTTCTTTTAGTAATCGTATAAAGGACCTCTATACGAGAGTTAATTGTAACCCGAATTCTTATATATTACTTAGTATTTTTAACTACTATAGTATTTCTAGTAGGGGTACCTCTAGTAGTATATACAACCGGACTTTAAGGCGCTTAAGAACAACCTATATATTAATAGGAACTAGTTTAGATACTTTAAAGGCTTTTTTACAGTTCTTATACGTAAATACATTAAAAAATATATCTCTAAAGGCTGGTAGGAAGCTTTTCTTATTAATATAGTAGACGCGTTAGTATACTAAGTTTTATATATACTAGGAGTACTTTAGCTTTAATAGTAAGAAGTATACTACATTAAGTAGCTGTAGGATATATAATAAATATACTAGTATATAGAGGGTAAGGATCTTTCGTATGAGGTAATAATCTTTAAAATCCTAGTTTAGATAGCTCTTATAGCTATTAAGAATAAGTAGCCTATATAACTCTATCTAACGCATCTTTATATACGCGTTAAAGTACTTTAACTACTTAAGACTAAGCTTATTATTTGTCCATCTATTCTCAGAAACTGAGAGCTTCTAGTCGTATAGTATATCTATCTCCTTATACTATACTAAGATATAGACGCGTCCTTTATAGATAATAAATAGTAGGGTTATATACCTAGTAGCGCAGATACTCTAGATTACTATAATCTACTCTTAATTATCTAGCTAAATAAGCGTAGGTTTTATATAATATTCTAAACCTATAACAACTTTTATAGAGTTAATTATATCTATCTAGAAGCCTATCTTATTAAAGTTATAGATATTATCTTTATAGATACTATACTTAGCTACCGTCTCTTATACGAGCTTAAACCACGCGTTAATAACCTCTAAATCTTCTTATAATATCCTCTAATAGTCCTTTACTCAATTAAAAACTATTTTAAACTTATTTATACGCGATATAAATCGTTTAGACCAGTTCTTACCTATAAATATTCTACCCTACACACGTAATAGTTTATCTACTATATCTGCCACCTTATAAAGCCGCGGCGTAAATCCTTGCAAATTAAGGTTAAGGATATATCGTACGATCGTCTACTCTTTAGTTACTATAAGCTTTATACAATTTGGTTAAGTTTAAGGTTAAAAGATAATTCTATAAAGCCGGTTAGAGAGCCGCTAGTATTATATATTAAAAGCTACTATAGCGCGTCGCACGCTTCGAAATTAGCCTAAAGTATAAGCCTAAAAGGTAAGTTTAATTCTACCTTCTTAATTAGATAGATTAGCTTTATATTATTAAGATATAGCGTTGCGTACGGAAAAGTTGCTATACTAAGAAAAAGTAGCCGGCTTGGTAGTATAACCGGCTTAGTAGTACTTTACATTATATATTATAGATTATAAATTATCTCTATATTATATATAACTAATATAAAGTACTATTAAGTAAGCTACCCTATTAAGTAAGCTAAAATTTCTTAGTATTTTAAACCTACTAATTTTAACTAGTTAAACTATTATTAGAATTATCTAAAAAAATATTTAAAGTACTTATATTTAACTTTAAAGAAGTAGATCTATCTACCTAATATATTTATATATTATATCTAGTTCTACTATAATTCTTATATTATTATATATCTAGTTAAACCTTTTCTTATATATCTATATAATAAGCTCTTTTTAAGTTCTAGAGTATTTTAAAAGCTTTAATAGCTACTTATACTAATTTCTTACTATATTCTATTATCCTACTCTACTATATCTACTTTCTCTTATACGATTTTTACTTAGCTAGTATCTCTACTTATTCTTTAAACTTCGTAATCTAAGAGTTTATAAGCGTATTCTAGTATAATATTAATTTAACTTCTTTAATAAGCTGTATAAACCCGTTCTAAGTTATTATAGATAATAAGTTAAAAAAGTCTTATATAAGCTTTAATTAAAATAAAAATTTAAGTATATTATTTAAAGTCTTTAATATTTATAGAATTTATAGTATAGAGAGTTTTAATAGAATATACAATTATACTTTAAGGTATTTAAATACTACTTATATATTTAGAAGAATTAGATTTAATACTTTAAAAGCCTTTTAATAGTTATTATATATAAATATATTAAAAAACGCGTCTCTAAAAGCTAGTAGAAAGCCTTTCTTATTAATATAAAAGATATACTAGTATATTAAGTCTTATATATATTAAGAGTACTTCTACTTTAAAGGCTTAAAGTAAACTATATTAAGTAGCTAGAAGATATATAATAAATAGGCTAGTATATAAAGGGTAAGAATCTTATTCTTAAAGTAGTAGTCCTTAAAATTCTAGATAAGGTAGCTTTTATAGCTATTTAGAATTAGTAGCTAATATACCTCTACCTAATATACTTTTATATAAGTATTAAAGTACTTTAACTACTTAAAACTAAATATATTATTCGTCTAGCTATTTTTAAATATTAAAAGCTTTTAATTATATAGTATATCTATCTTCTTATAATATATCTTATAAGCGAGCGGCCTATATAAATAAGCGGTCTACTCTATTATTAAAACGCGACACCTAAGCTTTTAATAATAATATAATAATAAAATAATAAGAATATAGTCTAAAACGAGAATTAAGTAAACTTAACCCTTTTAACTATTAAAAAAGGCTAAATAAATAGTAAAAAACGCGCTACTTTAATATTTAATATAATTTAAATAACTGTATACTAATAATATACTAGAATCTACTTATAGTATAATTATAAGCCTAGCTTAAAGAGACTAATAAAATCTAAAAAGAAGGTTATTATTTAATATATATTTAACCTAGATTTACGAGAATTTATATCTAATTTAGCTACTATATAAGATATAATTAATAACTTACTTACTAAATATAGTATAGGTAAGATTAGTATATATTAGCCTAGGAACTTTATTAGATATACTCTTAAGTTTAAGATACGCTTAAATCGGCCTTATAATTACTAGAAAACTCTATATAAAAATTCTAAAGTAATTAAAGACTAGTTTAAATTTATATAGTATATTAAGAAAAAGAATAGTATTATAAATAAAGATATATATAACTTTAATAAATCTAGCTTTTAAATAGATATTATCTTATTATAACTAATTATTATAAGTATAGAGAAATATAATTAGATAATTATAAATAGATTTTAGTAATTTAGGAGATTAATACTACTAGTTAAATACTCCCACCCTTTATTATTATTACTAGTTACTACTATCTCTCTATCTAGTATAAAAGCGATAATATACCTAAGAACTAAACTATTATAGTTAGTAAGAACGGTTAAATAATAAATAAACTTAGTATTAAATAGTTAAAGTATTTTTATAGATATATAAGAGATTATATAGTAGATATATATTAACTATTAATCTTTAATAGCTATAATAGCTATAACTCACTTAATTTCTAGAAACTCTATAAAGAATAGAATATTATTCTACTTTATATACTAGCTTATTTATTATATCTATTATAGCTATTAAATATAGGCTATTTCTTACTATTAAAGTATATATATAGAAATTAGATCTTAGTTTTAATATATAATTATATTAACTATATTATAAAACTTAAATTCTTTTTAGCTTTTAAAAATATTTTTAATTAGGCTAGTAAATAGAGTATATAATATCTTATCTAGGTTAAAATTAGGTTTAGGGTTTTTAGCGCTAGGGTTAAAATTAAAGTAGAGTTCTTAATACTAGAATATAGGTTAAGTAGAAGTTTTTAGTATTAAGGTTAAGATTAGAGTAGGGTTCTTAGTACTAGAGTATAAGGTTAAGGTAGGAGTACTTTATAAGATTCCTCTATAATTATAAGAAATAATTATATATTATATATTTATTATATATTAAATAATTATTATAGTAAATTATTATAGTAGAGAACTAGTTTTATTTAAAGTAGCCTTTTCTAAGCCTAAGACTATCTAGAGATTATAACTCTAATCTAATAGAAGACTAAACTTCTTATAATATCGCTTTACTAAATATATATTCTTATTTTAAATAGTAATCTACTTTATATAAATTACGTTTATATTATATTCTAGTATAGTTAATATTATATAGTATAAATTATATAAAAAAATATATACCTTTAAAGAACTTAATAAGAAAAACTTTAGTAGATTTTTAGAGAGCCTTAATTATACTCTATTACCAACGTATTTTACTACTATAAATATCCTTTTAAACTATAATAGTAATTTTATAGATTAGCTATAAAAAAGAGAGCTTTTAAAAGAGGAGTTTAGTATTCTTTTAATATTATTTAATCTATTAAAATATAATAATTATATCCTATTAGTATATAACTATAATAAAAACCTATAATAATTTACTTTTAGGGTAATAGTAATACTTTACTAGTATAGACTTTACTAATATAAGTACCTTATAAGCTAATTTAGCGGCGAGCTACTTTTAGAGAAATTTACTATCTATTAGAACGATTTTAGATTGTACTATTCCTTAAGTACGAGATATTATATATTAATAGTAGTAGAGTAGAGTAGTTAATATTAATAATTAAAGTTAATAGTATAAAGTTAAGTTAAGGTTTATTAATAGATACCTAAAATATAAATATAGATACTAAAATATATATATACTAAAAGCTAGTATTAAATTAGAATTATAAAGTAAAGTTAATAAAATATTTAGGTATATATTATAAGAATACTATAATAAAAAATTATAATAACTTACTATCTTATAAAACTAGTAGTATATTTTTTAATAATAGTTTTTTATACTAAACTAACTAATATTTTATATTTATTTAGATATATATATATTTTATTATTACTTCTATCTAATTTACGCTAGTAAGTAGTATATATATTTATTATATTAAGCCTAACACCCTATAACAACTTTTCTTCCTACTATACTCTTATTAATATAACTCTAAATCTTTAATTTATTATATACTTTTATTATAGTTTTTATAAAATATTAACTATTAAAATAGAACTTATTAATAACAATTTTCTTAATAGTCTAAATAGCTTACTACTACTAAAGCTACTAGAGCTATTAGTTAGTTTTAACTAAGATAAGTAGGCGAAGTTAATATAGGTAAGTAATTATACTAGTCTTTTATTATAGTTTACTAATAAATATAGAGCTAGTAGTTAGAAGACTATAAAATTAAATACGCTCTTTTACTATATAGTTAAACTAGTTCTTAAAAAGGCTATCTAACTAACCTTATAATACTCTTTAAGAGTATACTTCGTAATACTAAATACGCTATCTAATAGAGAGATAAAACTATATTATTTACTACTAAGGAAAAAACTATTAAGAGTATCTATACTACTAATTACTCTACTAAAAGTACTAAGAAGAGGTAGCTATAGAAAAGTACTAAATATATAGTACTAGGGGAAGAAGAAAAAAAAAGATATTAGATAAAACTATTAAAGCTATAGTAGAGAAGTACTTTAATAATTATAAGTCTAGTAAGTTATTATAATTATTTATTATATATATATATACTTATAAGTAAATAGGTAATTAGTTAAAGATAAGACTAAAAGTTATCTACTTAAAATAGAAGTATATTAACTAAGAAATTAGCCTTAAATATTACTAAGCAGTTCTATTAAAAGCTACTAGTTAAGAGAAAGATATATCTATTATATAAAAATTAGCTCGTAGTTTATTATAGATATATAGCTCTAGAGGAGCTATATAGAAGGTTATATATAAAATATACTAAGATAGCCTTTTTAAGCTATATAATAATAGCTTTAAAAGTAAGAATATTTAAAATAAATAGTAAGAGTTTATTAAAGGACTATCTAAGAAAGAGTTAACTATAGTCTTAAAACTAGAGTAGAAGTAAGTTTATTATATTTTTTATTATATCTATTTATTATAGATATATACTAATTACTACTCTAGATATTAAAAGCTTCTATTAGTATATAAATAATTTAATAATAATCTTCTTTTTAATTTAAACTTACCTTATATTAAGAGTATTAAAAGTAATAAGTGTAAAGAGAAGGCTAATAATAATTCTAAAATTAAAGCTAAGCTTATATAATATAAGAATAAATATAAGATATTAAGTAAGAAGTTAGATAGTATTTTTAAGAGCTTCTTAGATAAAGATATAATTAACTTTAATAGTTTCTTAGATAATAATACTTTAATAAATAAGGATTAACTTAGCTTTTACTACTAGTAGTTAGTAGAAGAAAATCTAATATACTTCTCTAATACTATATAAATTTTATTTATACTACTTCCCTATATATATAAACTTAATTAATTAGGGTAGTATATTATACTATATTATAGACTATAGTAATATATCATAAAATAGACTAGAGTAGTTATTAGATTCTAAATAATATACTATAGTATCTTATAGTATATTATAGTATATTAAATAATAGTAATTTACTATATTTTATAGTATTTTCTAAACTATAGTATTCTATAATATACTATAGTAGATTCTTATATATTTATTATAGATGCCTCTACGAGAATTCTTATACTAGACCTAATTAAGATCTAGAACTCTATATAGCTAGAAGAATAAAGGTAATATAAAATATATAATATGCTTAATTGTTTAGTTAACTAAGTAACTAAATAAAAAGAAAATAGTAAGAGAACTAAATTATATTTAATAACCTTACAACTCTAATTTTTATAGCTTTTTATAATTAACTTAAATATCTTTTATATACTCTACTTATATATTTCTATTATAAGCCTATAAGAATAATCTTCCTACAGTATATAATTATTCTTAGTTATTATTCTATCCTATATCTAGCTAATTAGAGGCTATTATACTTTAACTACCTTTATAAAGCTAGAAGAAGTAAAACTAGTTAAACTACCCTAGTTATAAAGAAAGAGATACCTTTAATAAGTAATATAGGAAACTTACGTAAGTAGAATATTAGGATTAGCTAGTAAGACTACCTCTTCAGAGGTAGGTATAATAACTATATTTATAAGAATATAGAACAAATTAATATAATAGTAGGAATAGTTAGTTCTAGTAGATAAATAGATAAGAAGCCTAAAAAAGATTTAAAATAGCCTTCTTAAAAGTCTTAAAGAAATATAAGAAATAGTTAATAGTAAGTAAGAAATAGAACTTATAAGAATTATCTAGAAACTTAAGTAAGTTAAAAAAGTACTACTAATAATATATTACTAGTAACAAATTAAATTAGTACTATTTAATAAGTTTAATAGAACTAGGTCTAAACTTAAAAAATTCCTAATAGTAGTAAGAATCTATATTAATACTAACCTAGATATTATCTAGTATAAGAATAAAAAAGTACTATTTATAGGAGCCTACTTAATAGGTAAATTATTTAACTAGTTCTAGTCCTTCCTAATAAATTTTAAGAACCACGCGGAAGAATATTAGAAAAATAAGACTAAAGTAATATTTATAAACCTAGTATATTTCTAATAGAAACTTAAACTAGTATTTAGAGATATTAACAAAATATAAGTAGTAGAAGATAGACTCTATAACCTAGTTTAACTAGGATCTATTATTTTATATATATTAAGCTTTTAACAGCTCTCAAATAAAGTTATATAGAACTATAGTATAATAGTAAAGTTTTATAAAGGATTAAAAATAGAAATAAAAAGGGTAATAATATATATAGAATAACCTTAGGATCTAGTATTATACTTCTAACTAGTAAAAAGAATTAATAATAAACTATATTAGTTTAAAAATAAGAAAAGGTAAGTATATTATTAAAGGGTATACTTTTTAATAAAAACTACTAATGCAGGCGGACCTATAGATTTAAATACTACTAGAAAAAAGAAGTTTAAGTTATAAATAACTTAAGAAAGAAAGATTTTAAAAAAAGATATTAAATACTATAATTATTAGAAACTAGAATATATAGTAAAAGAATCCTAAAGTAAAAAGAAAGAAAAGAAAAACTAGCTTATAGAAGATAAACTGCAGAAAGTAGGTAAAGAAAAATTAGCCGTAACTATAGAATATAAAACCCTATATTAGTCCTTCTATAATAAAAATAAGTGTTAAATATACTAATAACTTAAGAAAGTTATAGGATATTAGCCTTAGAAGAAAATATAACTTATAATAACGCAGGAATATATAAAAAGATAGTTAAAAGAAGTTTAAGAAGAATTAGATAAAGATAAAGAAATAAACACCCTATTATAAATAGAAGAAGCTACTACTAGAGTACTAATATTTAAACTAGTATCTAGAGTATATTCTATATACTAACGAGGAATAATTAAGTATAAATAGGGAATACTAGCTCTTATAGCTACTTTACGAGAAGAACTATCTATAAAATTCTACGATAAGAATAGACTAGGATAAGATATTATCAACGTTTATAAAGAATAGTACAATATCTACTCTAGAGAGATCTACTTCTTATACTTCTAAAAATAGATAGAGATAATAAAAGTAGTAGAAGGATATTTTAATATAATAGATTAGGATAAGGCTACATATATAGTATGAAAAGTAGTAGTCTTCTTACAAAGTAAAGTACTAGTAAAATACTAGGTACTAAAGATATTATGATATAAATAAGAATAAGAC
>ML986795.1:6671-55515 GCA_010094045.1 Lojkania enalia
AGAAGGGAAAAGGGGTAGAACTAGGGGTAGGATAAGATAAGCGAAAAGCTTTAGGATAAGGTTATATATAAAGCTTTTCGTGGAACGATTTCTTTATATTATTATAGAGAAGTATAGTATTATAAATAAGGATATATATAACTTTAACGAATCTAGCTTTTAAATAGGTATTATCTTATTACAACTAGTTATTATAGGTATAGAGAGATATAATTAACTAAAGGCAATTTAATTAGATAATTATAAATGGATTTTAGTAATTAAGGGGATTAATACTACTAGCTAGACGCTCCTACCCTTTATTATTATTACTAGCTACTACTATCTCTCTACCTAGTACGAAGGTAATAATATATCTAAAAACTAGACTATTATAGTTAGTAAGAATAGCTAAATAATAAATAAACTCGGTATTAAGTAGTTAAAATACTTTTATAGGTATATAAAAGATTATATAGTAGACGCGCGTCGACTATTAATCTTTAATAGCTATAATAGTTATAACTTGCTTAATTTCTAGAAACTCTACGAGGAATAGAGTATTATTCTACTCTATATACTAGCTTATTTATTATATCTATTATAACTACTAGATATAGGCTACTTCTTACTATTAAAGTATATATATAGAAATTAGATCTTAGTTTTAGCACGTAATTATATTAACTATATTATAAAACTTAAGTTCTTTCTAGCTTTTAAAACTGCTTTTAATATATTAATTATAAAGGATAATATCTATATAAGTTTTTAAAGAGCTAGTCTAGTTCTATTTAATCTAGAAACGATACTTTTAAAGCTTAATATAAAGCTTCATATACTAATACTACTAATATAAGATAATACCTTATAAAAAGTAAAAATACTAAGTAATACGCGCGAGCTAGAAGCTTAATTAATATTAATTTATAATCGGATTTAAAGAGATATAAGTTCTTTACTAGCTTCTATTATTAAAAAGCTAAATTAGCTTAAGAAAGGCTCTATAAAAATAATATATTAGATCGGGTTAATATATAATAAAATTGTCAGTCTTTAAGAAGTAAATAAAATAGTAATAAAATAGAAATAGTAGAAAAAAAGGTAGATTTAAGTATAAGGGACCCTAATAAAAGTATAAGAAGAGATAATTATTACTAAAAAGGATAATAAAGAGGAAACTTAAGCTATAATATACTAATTTAGGGTGCGATTAGATATAAGTAGATAGTATAAAGCGTGCTATAGCTATTATAGTAAGACTATATATAATTCTTATATATGCTAGAAGAATATAGAAGTTTCTATAAAATAATCGCGCAAGTTATAAATTGCTATTATATTATTTAGTTATTAAGCTATACGTATATAAAGGTTAAAAAAGTTAATAGAGTAGACTATTTACTTATATAGGCCGCTTGCTTATAAGGTATATTAGTATAGTAAAAGAAGAAAAGAAAGAAGAATAGGGCTATATTTATAAGTTAAACGGGACCTACTAAAATATATAAAATACTAATCCTAGAATAAAAAAATATAGATATAGTACTATAATATATTTATATAGAATATATTAGAAACTAGAATAAGCTATTAGAAATAGTAGAGTACTATATCTAGATAGAATAGATAAAGTAATAGATTAAAGAGCTTCGGGATAAACTTATAAAAAGAAAAGTAGATATTATAAATATAGAATACTAAAAAGTACTACTTTTATAGCTAAGGTTTAATCTAATATTAGCTACTATATAAATTAACTTAAATAAGAACTAATAAAGTAATAATAGATAAATATATATTATAGACTAACTATTAAATAGTAAGTAGTAGGACTGTAGAAACTAAGGAGATAATTAGTTAGATAATAAAGTATAGTATAACCTATATATATAATAATAGTAGAAGTATTAGGTAGAATAGAATAGATCTAATAAATCTAATAGATTTAATAAACTAGACTTAATAGTTTTAGACCTTTCTATATAAATAGACGGATTTTTTTATAGATTAAATCCTATATAGTTATTTTTATAAATTTATTTTATTACTATATTAGACTTTTAAGAATATATTCGTTATATTTAAAAAACTAGCAATTCTAATATTCTCTTTTTACTAAAACTACTACCTTTAACTAACCTAATATAAATAAAGCTCTAGTATATATATAACTACTATAGCGGTTATTATATATACTAGTAGTATATAGGTTAGTAATATTTAATAAGTTATATATTAGTTAACTAAATAAAAGCTGTAACTAAGTTTTTATACTACTTCTAATTTTAAGCTAGATTTATTTATCTTTTAAAATATTTATAATATACCTTATAAGTAAGTAGCCTATATAAGTAAGCGGTCCACTCTATCAACTTTTTTAACCTTTATATACGTATAGCTTAACAACTAAGTAATATAATAGTAATTTACAACTTACACGATTATTCTATAGAAACCTCTATATCCTTCTAGTATATACGAGAATTATATCTAGTTTTACTATAGCAGCTATAACGCGCTTTATACTATCTACTCGTATCTAATTACACCCTAAATTAGCGTATTATAGCCCGAGTTTTCTCCTTATTATCTTTTTTAGTAATAATCATCTCTTCTTATACTTTTATTAGGGTCCCTTACGCTTAAATCTACCTTTTTTTCTACTATTTCCATTTTATTACTACTTTATTCGCTTCTTAAAGACTGACAATTTTATTATATATTAACCCGATCTAATATATTACTTTTATAAAGCCTTTCTTAAGCTAATTTAGCTTCTTAATAATAGAAGCTAGTAAAGAACTTATATCCCTTTAAATCCGATTATAAATTAATATTAATTAAGCTTCTAGTTTATACGCGTTACTTAGTATTTTTACTTCTTATAGAATATTATCTTATACTAGTAGTATTAGTATATAAAGCTTTATATTAAGCTTTAAAAGTACTACTTCTAGATTAAATAGGATTAGACCAGCTCTTTAAAAACTTGTATAGATATTATCCTTTATAATTAATATATTAAAAGCAGCTTTAAAAGCTAAAAAGAACTTAAGTTTTATAATATAGTTAATATAATTATATATTAAGATTAAGATCTAATTTCTATATATATATTTTAATAGTAAAAATTAGCCTATATCTAGTAGCTATAATAGGTATAATAAATAAGCTGGTATATAGAGTAGAATAATATTCTATTTCTTATAGAGTTTCTGGAAATTAAGCGAGTTATAACTATTATAGCTATTAAAGATTAGTTGTCGACGCGCGCCTACTATACAATCTTTTATATATCTATAAAAGTATTTTAACTACTTAATACTAAGTTTATTTATTATCTAGCCGTTTTTACTAACTATAATAGCCCAGTTTTTAGGTATATTATCGCCTTTATACTAGGTAGAGAGATAGTAGTAGCTAGTAATAATAATAAAGGGTAGAAGCGTCTAGCTAGTAATATTAATCTCCTAAATTACTAAAATCTATTTATAATTATCTAATTAAATTGCCTTTAGTTAATTATATCTCTCTATACCTATAATAACTAGTTATAATAAGGTAACGCCTATTTAAAAGCTAGATTTGTTAAAGTTATATATATCCTTATCTATAATACTATACTTCTTCTTAGTATATTATATAAATTTAAACTAGCCTTTAATTACTTTAAAATCTTCGTATAGAACTTTCTAGCAATTATAAGGCTAATTTAGGCGTATCTTAAGCTTAGAAGTATATTTAATAAAGTTCCTAGGCTAATATATACTAATCTAGCTTATACTATACTTAATAAGTAAGCTATTAACTATATCTTATATAGTAGTTAAAGTAGGTATAAATCCTCGCAAATCTAGATCAAGTATATATTAAATAATAACCTCCTCTTTAAGTTTTATTAGTCTCTTCGAGTTAGGCTTATAATTATACTATAAGCGGATTCTAATATATTATTAGTATAGAGTTATTTAAATTATATTAAATATTAGAGTAGCGCGTCTTTTACTATTTATTTAGCTTCTTTTAGTAGTTAAAAAAGTTAAGTTTACTTAATTCTCGTTTTAGGCTATATTCTTATTATTTTATTATTATATTATTATTAAAAGCTTAGATGTTGCGTTTTAGTAATAGAGTAGACCGTTTACTTATATAGGCTACTTACTTATAAGATATATTATAATATATAGAGTTTAGATTAATAATAAATTACTTATAGAATTATTTTATATTAGAAGAGTTTAGTAGTTTACTTCTACTAAAAGTATTAATCTATCTAATAGCTAAGTATAAATTTATTTATAATAGTATATATAAAGCTAATAATAGTTTTAAAGTATTAAAGAGGGTTTCTAAAACTTAAATAAGCTCTTTTATAAAAATATAGAGTAATAAAAACTTAATACTAGTACTATAAAAAAGAAATTTTATTATATTATAAAAGAAAGTATAGAATAAATTAGGTTTAAAAATAATAATTTAAAAGTAATTTTTAGGGAAGAGTAAATTATAGATATTTAATATTAGCTCTAGTAGACTATTTTTAAAGAATTACGGCCGTATTTACTGTGTATACGATGTTTTAGCTGCTAAAGTCTAAAGTACCCCTTATTTGTCTCGCCACGCCGTGCGTCTCGCTACGCAGGGATGCACGTTACTAGATTGACTCCACCAAGATAAGCTATTGACGCCCTTAAGTTCTTTAATCCTGGGTAGAAATAAACTTTGGAATTGCCCACCACGAATAATCAGATAATTTCCTCCACTATTGGTACTCTAATAAGGGGGAACGGTTACTGCATTAGTGACAAATCCCTCGTGAACGACGGATAATCGCAGTTATTGTTGTGCGCCTCCCCGGCAGGCAACCAACTTTCCACAATAATATCCGGGACCCGCATAGCAATCCATAACTCAATCGCTCGGGCACTTCTAATGATGCTGTTGCTCTCGGAAAGGCCGATAGCCATGGCGCGTGGGATAGAAACCAAAGCGTTTCGCGGAAACATCCGAACTACGCAACGAGAAGAGCAAGGACTACTAAGATTTACAATTTGGACTCAAATTTGGCCGTATATTGAGAACCAAATCAATAGAGCTATATGCCTTGAGTCCTCAAATTCCAGTATCGAAGTGAAATGCCGCAAAACCAATCGTTTAGCTGCTGTGAAACATTGCCTGTAGCACAGCCAAGCTGGTTTCGACTTCCCCTCTTCATTGGTGCCTGATTGTTTCATCCATCTTCACAGGCGGTTACAACTCACCATCAAGCAGGGCAGATATCCATTTATTCCACTAAGTGGCCTTTCCCTCAAGCCTCGAACCCCTCCCATTTTTCGTCTTGCCCTTCAAATTCACTACGCTTCGGTATTGTCACGTTATCCTAAAAAATGGCATTTTATTCAATCAACGGCCGCATGGGGGGAACACCGAACCAAAATCACTTCGCAAAATATTACAATTCCACCAATCTCTCGGACATAACAATCGTCTACGGTATTGAGGGGAAGAAGCGATTCCAGGGTCACAGAATGGTTCTCAGCAGCAAGTCGAAATGGTTTTCTAATGCATTCGAGGGGCGCTTTAGAGTACGTCTTATGCATTTATATTCTTTTTCTCTGGAATGGGACTTATGATCACTAGGAAGCTAACTCATCCGAGATTACGCTCAAAGACGATGATACTCAGGCAGTCCGGTCCATGCTTGAATACTGCTACACAAATGATTACTTGTCGTCAGAGCACAATCGCGACGGGCGCGAGGATAGAGGCGTCTATTTAGCTTATTGCAAAACTGCAATGTTGCACCACTTGCATGTTATGGTAGTTGCAGATAAGTACGTGGTGGACGGTTTGGTGGACGAAGCCTACAAGCGATTCAGCTCATCGGTTTGCGAAGACATTGACGTGCATCGCTCCGCTGTAAAGCATCTCTTTCAAAGAGAAAACATTATTCAAGCGACGGTTGACGAGACAAGTCGTTATCAGCACCTAGTCCGCTCTTTCTACGGTGTAATTCGAAGGCTTGCATCATTATTCTTTCAATGTTTCACCCCATTTCCCCGAACCAAATTGAAGTTGTCGAAGACACGGCTAGAAGATGCCCCGCCTCTCGAGCGTGCCAAAGCTCTTGTAGTAGCGCGTGCTGCATTGCTCTGCAAAGCCAACGCCCCAATGGAACATTTCGACTATGTAAGAGAAGTTTCGAAGGAGTATCCAGCTTTCGGGATTGCAATATTGGATAAAACGCTAAAAGATAGGATTCCACTAACGCGGAATGCATACTAGATGACTGCAATGGGATGATAGCAGGAGCCGAGGAGTTAATGCAAAGTAGATAATTTTTCGTAGGTCACAGCTGGTTGCACTCTGGACCATTTTGGAGTTAGTAGGTATAGGATATAGGGTAATTATGATCACGTTTGATACCATGAGTTTCAATAGTTGTTTTAGAGTAGTTTGGCTTTTCTTTGCTGTCTAATTTCCCTACCCTACAATGTCTCTAATATACATCTCATAACGTATCGTACAAGCGAGCTACGCACTTTTGCCAAGAGAACACCACCGTCTTATCTTTCAGCGCGATGCAGCAACCACCTCAACCTAAATCAATCTATAGAGTAGGTTGAACATCGCTTGCCCTATCAGCTATAACAAGGACCAAGTTCAGAGCGTACGAGCTGCAGCAAAAGCCCATAACGTTCCCGAATCAATGCTCAAAATACGACACACTGGCACGTCTTCTCGACGCGATTATGAGCCCAAATCAAAGAAGCTCATGAAGCTACAAGAATCAACTATTGTTCAGCATATAATAGACCTATATTATCGTGGGTATCCTACTATTCATAGTGTGCGAGATATGACTAATTATCTGCTCAGAGTTCGCTCTATTGATAAGGTCGGCGATAGATAGCCATTCAACTTTGTCAGGCGTATAAAGGAGCTTGAAACACGCATCTATCGAAAATACGACTATTAGCGAGCTCTCTATAAGGACCGTAAGGCTATTAGCAACTGGTTCAACTTAGTACGCAATACCAAAGTAGAGTATATTATTACTAATAAAGATATTTATAATTTCAATAAGACAGGCTTCTATATAGGTATGCATCTGCTACTAAAGTATTACTAGGCATTAGAATAGCTCATCTACTGTAATTAATGAGTTGCTCGATTTGCTCGCCAAAGGCGCTGTGCTGATAGCTCACTCATGTGCGCTACTGCAGCGTCAGGTTACCTAGCTTCACGTAGCAAATAAGACCTTCTCTTAGCACAAAAAGCGGCTAAAACAGGTTCTATAGAAGCAAGGTAGCCTCGCTAGTGCAGAAGTTACTAAGATAGCTGCTCAAAAAGAGGCAGGTGAGCAGCTGGGGAATGAAGAGCGCGCCGGTGTCAAGCGTAGCAAGGCTAGTGCGCCGCACCAGCGGCATTGCAGGTGCTACGGCGAGGCTGGGTATAACTCTAGAACTTGCACAAAGGCAGAAAAATAGCCTATCTGTCTCCTATCAAAATACTATACTATACCTGCCGACGTTGTCGCGATATATGCCTATTACTATCGAGATGGTTGATGTGGTGTATAGCTCGCTTGTACCATACGTTATTGACTATCATTCCAATAAATTACCATGGCCATTAAGGCTAGAAAGCTTCTAAGATTAAAAAGTCTTAAGTATATAACAAGATGCTTGGCCAGTTTGCATGTCATCTTCATCATACTCATAACATTTACTAACCAATCTCTATTAGCTATCTTCCGTTGGTCGTAGAATATATGGAACGGGGCGACCAAAAGGCACGTAGAGGGTATCGACATTTTCCATGGTTGCCAGCCTGAGTCTTTACTTTAATATTTAATTTGATCAAATTAATGCCCCTGCATTCATCATAATCTCTTCTTTCCGTCTCCTCGATTCTAGCTTTACCTCCTGTTTAGCCATAGACTCTTCCTTTGCCTTCCTATACTCTTTCCGCCTGGCCTCATGATCAGCCTTCAACCTCTCATGCTTTTTTGCCTTTTCCCTTTCTACTTTAATTTCTTTCGTTATCTTCTTGTGTTCTACCGAACTAAGCTGCCAAGGAATTGAAAGTACTTCACGCTTGAAGACTGCAGCTTTCGTCCATGCTTTAGCTTCCTCGTCTGTTGTGAATAATACCCAGACTCTTTTCAATTCAAGCTGTTTCTGGTTGCGAAATTCAGAGATGGTGCATTTCGCTTTGATGACCGACCCAATAGCTAGGCGGGCTTCATTCACCATAATCTCGAAAATCCCATACCGGCTGATAACATGAACATTATCGATGGCGGTATTTGAAGAACTCTCTACGGGATTGTATACGTCGGGAGTCAGGCGAACGATTTTGACTTCAACTGTCGCACCACTCCCGTCATCGATAGTGAGAACGGTATATTTCATATTGATGTCATCGATTGCAACAACAACACCGACGAGGCAAACATATCGAATGGGATGATTGAGGTAAAAGTATATGTTCTGGCCTGCGAAAGAACTTAGCGGGATATCAAAGCGCTCACATAGAAGGTATACTCTGAAAGTCGGGTTCCGTTCTGAGGGCTTGAATGTCGGCAGCAGTGAGCTTCACCCAGGTGTTGTAAGTAGGCGATGCTCTGAAGCAATATGCCGGAAATAATCGATAGCTTGGCGCAGATTGGTGCGTTGACATGTCATGGTGTTGTAAGTGGGTTGTTAAATTGTGAACGAGAAACGCGTCCGCTAACAATAAGTCCGGTCCCGCGCCAGCACGTGATGGAAAGGCTCTGGTTCCAAAAAGGGTTAGGCCCAACTCCTAGGCTGATCAAGGCACATGCACGACAGCATGGATCTACCACCTGGCACTAAGCCCAATGGCCATCCGACTGAGCCGTTCTATGACAGAGAATGCGGTGACCTTCCACGCCAAAATCAAGGTCTATTGACGATGACAGCTCGCACTGCCTCGCCTCACCTAACAGCGAAGCGGGAGAAGAAATTGATGAAACGTTCTTCGAACTAGGCTATCTTGTCAACAAAGCGGCATTCCCACCTCAACACTGCCATTTCGCTCCCCAAATCTCAATGAGCAGCTAGAAAGTAATACTATAGGCCAGATGACGAGCAGTCTAATCCAAGAACACCCAGCCTGAATGTTGCTAGTTTTGTCCAAGCTTTCAGAAGCCGGATGGGGCACACCCCGCCAACCCACCATCAAGATGTCATGACCGAAGAGGCTGACCATCAAGCTGCAGCTTACTTGAGATTTGTTGGTCTTCCAAGGATCTCCCAAGAACATTTGGCAAAAGTAAAAAATTAGGCGCAAGCCTGTCTCAAGAGCCTTTAGCCCTCCGTCTTTTTTTTTTATTCTGCCGGACAGAAAACTTCCTTGGAAGCAGTCCGGTACAGACGATATTGTGAACCACGGTTCCGTTTCCTCAGTTTCTTCTGTCGCTTCTCTCCTCGTATTTTCGCCTTCTAATCAAGATGTGGTATTCTGCGACATCGCAACTCTTTGCGTTCCTTTTCCCCCTAATGTGCTCAGGACATCCAGAACCCAAGCCTTTTCCTCATCCGCATCCCGAGGCCTTCCCTTATCCTGAACCCGAACCTTACCCTCGTCCTAAACCCTATCCTTATCCTGAACCAAAGCCCCATGCTTATCCTCAACCTGAAGCATATCCTCTGCCGAAGCCTCATTCTCAGCCCAAACCTTATCCAGATCAATATAACAACTATGCGCCATTCTCTGGCGCAATCTACATCGTCAACTCCAACGGCCAACCGGTTGAGTATACCGGGTCTAACATGTGCCCATCCTGGGCCTCTATAAGCTGCAATAATATCCACGCACCAAGTTGGTAAGTATGAGAGACCGTATACCCTTGAGTTCTCGCTAAACTTTGGCTAGGTGTTGCCCGGCCTTGTACACCTGCTCCTCACCGGAAGACTGGGGTGGCGTCATCGGATGCTGTCCCGCTGGCAGCTCTTGCGCCGGATTTGGTAGCGTCGCATCTGTCACGACTATTACTGTGCAAGCCGCACTGCAGACCACTGAGGTATACATTCCACCTGAATGCAATACAGCACCGGGAAACCCGGCACCTAATAGCGATTGTTATAATAACCCATATCCCACCGAGAATCAAGTGTATCAAAATGGATTTTGTAGCACCTTAACGATGAGCGGGCCGGGACTTCCAACAACAGCTCAAGGAGACTGTGGTGTTATTCTTATTGTGAATCATGGATCTACGAATTTCGTAACCATTGGATATGGTTTTGGCATGTTTCTGATTTTATTACACTTTGCGATAGGGAGAATGTTCGCTATGGCTCGTTAGATCTACAAGTACGTATGAGTTTTAAGATAGAAATGCGTTTTATGTAGGTTATGGGTTACGATCCATGATTCTTGCTATCTAAAATCAAAAATTCTCTCATCAGTTCAATTCCCTTTATTTGCATACTCTTCCTCATTCTTTGGCACATTTATCATCCTTGGTACTGTAACCGCATTCAGATGTCGGAAGGCCTATACCTTAGTGGTTAGCGACCATTTATACACCCTTCCCTACTCATGAAATAACAATAGCGAGAGAATGGATCACAACGCACCCGCCAGGCCGCAGTCTCCCACGTCCAACTCCACACCCAGAAGCCCCACTCAATCCAGTAATTCATCCACCACACCGGGCTCATGAAATCAAGAACGGAACTTACATTGGCAAACTCACTCTCGGGTAGCTTTCCATCCCACTTGTCTTCTACCTTTTGTACCCTTGCTCGTCTAAGTGGATCATGACCTTACTGGATATCGTCTGCTCCTTGCCAACACCCTTGACCACGTACCTCGTCTTGAGGTCTATATGAATAGGGTTTCCCGCATCAGTGACTTGATGGCTTAGACGTTCAATTTCGGAAAAGGCTTGTTGCAGCCCGTACCATTGTGCAGTGTACCGGTCGCGACTAGTGGCAATGGTGAGCGGGTCCGTGAACGTCGCGTCGTCGCGCCAGAGGGCGAGCTTCTGTAGAGAGGGCCGGCCGGCGAAGAGGTCAAGGACAGAGCCTACTATAATCTTTTGCTGGGAGGAGAGGAAGCCACCGAGGGCGGTTTGGACGTTGGTTGTTTCAATGTTGAGGTTGCCTGAATGAGTTTAGTTGCTTGGATCTAAGTTTGGAAATAAGACGCTGACGAACTTGTAGACATATTAACAATAGCTGTCTTAGGTACTAATTTGAGCTGTGATAGACCTGGTCTGGCTATAGTTCGTATAGACTTGGAGCAAAACTGGGGATGGAATGGACGCATTGACTAGTGCTATTTAACTCATAATATAATACAAAATATGGTGATGAAATCCTTCAAATAATTTCCATATGAGTTTTCGTTATTTCCGACGGGTCGTGGAGATCGTAAGGTAAGTTGCGATTCACGAACAAATGTCATGACGCCATGGAATGGGGGTGCTAAGCTTAAAGTAACTAAAATCTAGACATGGAAGAGTTAGATTCGAAATCGAGTTTTACGGGACCCCGATGGATATGTTCTAATTTTGATGTGAATAATACGTGATATGTGGACTACGGAACGGTATGTGGCAGCGATATGGTGTCGGCGACGACTTAGATCATTTGACAACACATAGTACCATTGTATAGATGACTGGGATGCAAGAGTATTGCCTAATTTACTTTCCATGCCCAGCAGTAGCGACTCTCAGGATGTCTTCTTCAAATCCAGGCACATGTATACATTCGATACCATACTCTTTAAGCTTTGCTCTTCCTTTGTTCTCGCCAACGAACTTCTCAGGTTCGTTTACCCCTAAATATACCTTCTTAATTGCAGTCCTGCCATCTTTGTATTTCGTCCTTATTATTCGATCTACACATGGCAGGTTTCGGCTAAGTCTCAAATTACATGGCTCCATGGTTGTATAAATGACGGCGTTCTGTGGTAGCGCTTCCCCCACCTGTTCTTCGGGTAGGTCATGTGCTCGAGCAAATTTGATGAGACAGCATTGCTCTGCATGAGTATTTCCCTCAAGCTCGAGTGTATAGCCGCGCGATAGTATTGTTCCGGTATCACCATCGACGAGTAGCGCGCCGACACGGAAGTTCGATGGTTTGGGTGGTGATTCTTGGGCTTGGTCCAAAGCAAGGCGCATATATGTAGAGTGATCTTTAGGGTCAATTGATGGCTGCGGGGGTGGCATGCTTTCTGTGTATAGTGGAAGCACCATAGTGAAAGTTAGTGAGAAGGTTGGAGCAGTCGGTTCTAAATGGCAGTAAAAGAAGTGTTGTGGCGCGCGTGGAGGTGAAAGGGGCCATAGCTTCATCGGCGAACTTCCGCGCTGGTTCCGACTTGACGCGACGCGTGCGTTGCCTTCACATTCATCTATAGAGCTACGACACCTGGCGTTCTTCCCACTTCTACTCCGTGGTACTCTCACAAAGCACAATCCTTGTAAAATGCCTCGCCGACAAAAGGAAGAGTTGGAGATCGATGAGGACGAGGAAATGGACGGCCATGATCTCGAAGATGAAGACCCTCCCAGTATCAACCCATACGATGTTCTGGGTCTCAAGACAGATGCCAGCACCGAGGATGTGAAGAAGATTTATCGCAAGCTAGCACTCAAACATCACCCAGGTACATTATACATGCCAAAGCCTCGCACTTTCGTGAGTCGATGCTGACTGTTTGCAAAGACAAGGCCCAAGAAGCCGACAAAACCGCCGCGAACCAGAGATTTCAGGAAATCGCATTCGCCTACGCCGTTCTATCCGATGAAGCGCGCCGAAAGCGCTACGATCTCACTGGGAGCACTTCGGAGACTGTGGCTGACGACGACGAATTCGACTGGCTCAAGTTCTACAAGGCACAATATGAGGAACTTGTTAACGAGGAGAACATCAAGAGGATCGCTACTGAATACAAAGGCAGCGAGGAAGAGAAGCGGAACCTCTTGGATGCGTATAACGATTACAAGGGCAACCTGGACCGCATATACAGTGTCATCATGCTCTCCGACGTCTTGGAAGACGATGAGCGTTTTATTCAGTTCTTTAACGATGAAATCTCCAAAGGCAATATTGAGACTTATCCTGCGTATGAGAAGCAGAAGACTCCTACTGTGCGCGAGAAGGTAAAGAAGGCAGAGATCAAGAGAAGGGAGGAGTTTGATAAAAACCATGGCAAGAAAGACGAGGATGCTAGAGTGGGAGCTGAAGCAGGTGCCAAAGGCAAGCCGAAGGCTAAGAGCAAAAAGAGTGATCTAGATAGCATGGCTGATCTGGCAACTATGATTCAGCAGAAGCAAGCCACACGCGCTAGCAACTTCTTTGACCACCTAGAGGCGAAGTATGCGCCAAAGCAGAGGGGGCAGAAGAGGGCCATGCCTATGGACGAACCGCCAGAGGAAATGTTCCAAGCGACTGCTAAGAAGGGGGAAGAACATAAAAAGAAACGCCGCACTACCAAAAAGAAGCAGGAATCAGATGATGGGGTTGACCATGCTGAGGAGGATATCGTGGAGTCTGAAGAAGATGAGAAGGCTGAAAGTCTACCTAAATCAAAGCGGGGAAAACTGGTCAAGGGACGAGGGCGAGCGAAGGCTCAAGCATAGCATTATGATGAAGGCAGGTGGGCTGGGCACAAAGCCTACTGCACTTTAAATAGAAGGGTATATGGCGTTATGGACTGGGCTTGCATTTGGATGGTGTCCGGGGAGAACTAGCTTTGGTAGTTTGGGTTCTAGTATCCCTTTGTGGAAAGTGGCGGATACCGGTTTTTACCATGTATGAGAAGTGATTTCTTCTCAACATCTTAGGAACACTGAAACGTAGCTATAACTAGCATGGTTCGATAACTTAGAATGCGTTCAAAAGCTTCATGAACGAGCCTTGGTAGAAATCTAAGCATCCAGGACACAAGTTTTCAAACATAATTCACTTAACGTCTGACATTGGTAACGTGGCTCTCGAACCATGGAACCTAAATTTGAGATTTGAGGCAGAGGAGACTCAATGTGACTACTGACTAAGCCGCTCTTGGCAACGCGCAACCCTTGTTCTTGCCCCATCATCATCCACGAGGCAGCTATCCATCCCCCATCACATACCCCATCCAACACTCTACAAACTCTCGAGACAGGCTACTTTTCTGTGAAATCCTTGTCCCTCGAGCTGCCAGCATGGCACCCACCAAGGACACTATGTTCCGTTCTGCGGACATGTGCTTGACGCAGCTCTACATCGCCAACGAGATTGGGCGCGAAGTCGTTTCGGCCCTCGGAGAACTTGGTGTCATGGATTTCAGAGATGTATGTGATGCCCTAAGCTATTAGACGGCTTGTCCGGAGCTTCGTTGATGCGTATCGATGGATCGCGACGTTGACAGATTGCTTTTGCTAGCTTAATTCCGAAACCACTGCTTTCCAACGGACCTTTACGCAAGAGATCCGTCGATTAGACAACGTAGAGCGCCAGCTTAGTATGCTGAATTTCTGTCTGGAGATTGGCTGCGGCTGACTTGAAGAAAGGATATTTTCATGCGCAGATGGATAAAGCTGGCATTCCTATGCGATCCATTCACGATTTCAACAACCCGTTTACCTCGCCCTCTGCTTCTGAAATTGATGAGCTCGCCGACAAAAGTCAGAGCCTAGAGAACCGGATCTCATCACTGAACGAGAGTTATGAGACATTGAAGAAGCGGGAGGTGGAGCTTACAGAGTGGCGCTGGGTCCTCAGGGAGGCTGGCGGGTTTTTCGATAGGGTATATGGTCGGCTTTGGAACCGGAAGATGATCTAGACTAACTTTTTTTTTTCTAGGCTCGTGGCCAGACCGAGGAAATTCGACACTCCCTTGATGAAGACGATGCGCCGCTCCTCCGAGACGTCGAGCAAAGCGGTCACACAGAAGGCGCCGATCGATCCTTCTCTGTTATGAACATCGGCTTTGTTGCAGGTGTTATTCCCCGCGACCGTATTGCAGCTTTCGAGCGTATTCTCTGGAGAACTCTCCGTGGCAACTTGTATATGAACCAATCTGAAATCCCGGAGCCAATCATTAACCCTGAGACCAACGAAGAGATTAGCAAAAACGTCTTCATCATATTTGCTCACGGCAAGGAAATCATTGCAAAGATTCGGAAGATCTCGGAGTCTCTTGGAGCCGATCTTTACAGCGTCGACGAGAACAGTGAGCTTCGGCGTGATCAAATTCGCGAAGTCAATACCCGACTTAGCGATTTAGCAAGCGTTTTGAGGAACACCAAATATACCTTGGACGCTGAGCTGACCGCTATCGGTCGCAGTTTAGCAGCTTGGATGGTCATTATTAAGAAAGAAAAGGGCACCTACCAAACTTTGAACAAATTTTCCTACGATCACCAACGAAAAACGCTCATCGCAGAGGCATGGGCTCCTACCAACTACCTCGGAGTTATCAAATCTACTCTCCGGGACGTAAATGACCGCGCTGGATTGTCTGTCCCTACCATTGTCAACCAGATTAAGACAACCAAAACCCCACCAACCTTCTTCAAGACCAACAGATTCACACTCGGATTTCAAAGTATAATCGATGCGTACGGAACGATGAAGTACCGTGAAGTGAATCCCGCTCTGCCAGCCATCGTCACATTCCCCTTCTTCTTCGCAGTCATGTTCGGTGATTTTGGTCACGGTGTGATCATTTTCCTTGCGTCGTTGGCTATGATTTACTATGAACGTAAGCTGCAACGCAGCAAGCTCGATGAACTATTCTCGATGATCTTTTACGGTCGATACATCATTTTCATGATGGGCATTTACTCGATGTACACTGGATTGCTTTATTGCGATGCCTTCTCTAAGGAGCTACCAATATTCAAGTCAATGTGGACCTGGAACGATAATGGCAAGGGCCCCACCGCTTCGCGCGTTGATGGCTATACCTATCCATTTGGCATGGACTGGAGGTGGCATGATACTGACAATGATCTCCTATTCTCAAACAGCTACAAGATGAAGCTCAGTATACTGCTCGGTTGGTGCCACATGACTTTCTCCCTGGGTTGGTCCCTGGTCAACGCCCGCTATTTTGCGACTCCCATCGATATTTGGGGCAACTTTGTCCCTGGAATGATATACTTCCAGTCGATCTTTGGTTACCTCTCTTTTTCAATAGTTTACAAATGGTGCGTCGACTGGGCTGCAATAGGACGACAACCACCTAGTCTACTAAACATGATGATTTACATGTTTCTTCAACCTGGTACCCTTGAGGATCCTGAGAACCCGCTGTATAAAGGGCAGGCCCAGGTGCAGGTTGTTTTACTGCTCACGGCTCTCATTTGCGTACCCATTTTGCTATTCTTGAAACCGTTCTACCTTCGCTGGGAGCACAACAAGGCCCGGGCCTTGGGATACCGTGGCATAGGAGAAAGCACTGGCGTCAGTGCTCTGGATGATGACGACGATGAAGGCCAGACCCTCAATAACGGACGGGAAAGCTTCGGTAACGATGAAGACGGCATTGCCATGATCACTCAAGACATTCATGGCGAGGAACACGAAGAGTTTGATTTTGGTGAGATCATGATCCACCAAGTCATCCACACTATTGGTAAGTGATCCATTCACCGTCTATCCAAGCAATTCCTAATTTCAAGAACAGAATTCTGCCTGGAAGGCGTCTCTCACACAGCCTCGTACCTCCGTCTTTGGGCATTGTCACTCGCTCACCAGCGCCTGTCAATTGTGCTCTGGGACATGACGATGCGCATTGGATTCGGCTTCACCGGCATTTCTGGTGCCATCATTATGGTCATAATCTTCTTTGTATGGTTCATGCTTACCGTATTTGTGCTCTGTATCATGGAAGGCACTAGCGCCATGTTGCATTCGCTGCGTTTGCACTGGGTTGAAGCGATGAGCAAGCATTTTATGGGCGATGGTGTACCGTTTGAACCGTTTTCTTTTAAGATTTTACTGGAGGAAGATCCAGTTGAGTAGGCTCTGTTTCCTTTTGTATGGGTGTAGGATTAGCTGTTATTGATCGGATGGGTGGCTTGGATGAGGCATAGTAGTCTTATGTGCCAATAGCCGTCTGTTTTGGTCTGTATATAGAAATGTATACTTGTCTATATAGCGTATTTACTGCCGTTGTGTTTAGGTGAATTTTGCTAGTTCCTAACATACGTAATTTTGATATAGTTGACAGTAACTACGAACTTTGGCGACTTAAGGGGCGGTCTAGAGTTGGCGGCGAATTGACATTATCTACCCAGTTTACCATTCTATGGTTTCAGCTCTGTGCAGTGTTCCCGTAAAGAACATCGCCCAACAAAATTAATCGCGCGGGAATTCAACAGAATAGTAAAAACCTGGTGCTGCGCTGCTCTGACCGGAGAGTTAGCGTTTGAAGTTGGTGATGCTAGTTGAACAGTGCCCTCTGGAAAATTCCAAGTCGGGCGCGGAATTACAGGCCAGAGAAACTTTCCCCTTCTCGAATCGGAAAGATAAATCGGAATCAAGGATAACAACGCACCGAGCGGCTCCCCTAGGAAATTTCGGGTCAGAGTTGAGGGCAGGAGACCGTGGAGAGATAGCTATTTAGAATCTGATAGGGCTGTACGATGAGGCATTATCCCCCCGAGTCAATATGTTGCCTGT
Organism: Lojkania enalia; assembly: GCA_010094045.1. Taxonomy (NCBI): domain Eukaryota; kingdom Fungi; phylum Ascomycota; class Dothideomycetes; order Pleosporales; genus Lojkania; species Lojkania enalia. Next base: position 24,311 of record ML986795.1, read on the forward strand.
GTGTTGCCCCTGAAACGACTGACAGCTGTCGATTTGTTGGGTGATGATGACATTCAGCGGCAAGCGATCCATGCTCAAAGATGGTAGAGTAAGCTCCGATGGGCCTTTGCCGTGTTTGTGCAAGGCGGAGCAAGATGAGACGTTTCGATGTTAGCCGTTCAGGCCGCCGCCTGAAGCCAACAATTCTCCGTCACACAGAAGTTTTCGACGATCGACTTTCTAAATACGTCCTTATGGATTCGATAGACTGCTACTCTGCATGTAAGGTATCGCATGGGATTATAAGAAAACATAGCGTCTCTAGTGCGATCGCCCGCACATTGCATAGGTCGGATATGCACACATCCTGCGGCGGTGAGAAGCTTTCGCCATAGCGACCCCGGCCCAACGCCGCAGCAATCGCTCATCCCTGGTCCTGGAACTATGGAATTGTCAAATGAGAGCGATTGACGAGAGACATGGCTGTCGGACAATCCCTGGGACCAGGGATATGAACTGGCCCCTCTTAAACAAGTGGCTGAGGCAGTGGAGGCGAGGTACGTGGTTGTGGAAGCTTGGGCGGCGATGGAGGTGGACTTATTTAAATGCGCAATCTCACGGGCGACTTTTGGTGTCTTTGATTTTATTTTATTTTTCCCTTAACCAATTCGCACCAGAATCGTTTCCTACTGTGTAAAGTAATTGAATAAGGGCGCAAGCTTTATTTGTTCCAATTTCTGGCTCAGGGTTTTCTCCAACCACTCTCTTTGCTCCACAGAAACTCTCCGCCAAAAAACTTGACCTCTACAACCAGAATGTCTTTCTCCGCTGCCAGAATACCGACTTTCAGGTCGACGGGAACGTTCAGGGAGCGAAGGTTTTCTACTAGCAAAGATCCTAGCGAGAGTGGTCAGTTTAGCTATTTCGTCATAGTTTTGACTTTGCTTCTTTTGATAGCGCGATGCGATAGCGCAATACCGCAGCGCAGGCGCCAAAATGTCACCAGGTTGAAGACTACCCAATAGAAGAAGTGGGGAGACGCATTCACAACGTGGAAAAGAGATTAGAACAAATTGGGAAGCTCACTGATTCAATCTCGTGATTCTGAAATGCTTTGGCTGCCTTAAGCGGGACATTGGAGCATACAGACACATATGTACCTCAAGCACCATATCCACCCTTTTTTTTCTTGCGTTACCTTACTATCTTCTTTTAAGATGGCTATTTCTTACGTACCTACTAATGTAAGCTCGATCGCAGAACTAACCTCCAAAATCCACCGCCAATTCCGTCAATCTCACGAAGGCCACAAACCACACGCCGGTCTCGATCCCACTCGTGCCTCAACCGGTGTCGTATGGACCTCTGAGCGCGCTTATGAACACGGCTACCTAGAGAGCCCCGAAGCCTGGGCCAATCTTGGTCAAGGTGCCCCTGAGGTCGACGATGAGATCCAGGGTTGCTTTGACAGGCCTAAGATAGTTGATATCACGAGCCATGGACGAGAATATGGTCCTACAGCTGGTATCAAACCGCTGAGAGAGGCAGTCGCTAAGCTATACAATGAACACCACAGGAAGTGGAGGAAGAGCCAGTATACTTGGGAGAATGTCTGCATTGTTCCTGGTGGACGTGCAGGACTGATCCGTATTGCTGCTGTCTTGGGTAATTGTTATCTTGGTTTCTTCATTCCTGGTATGTACTTCTTATAAATGACTCCTTGATACTTAAAAACTGATAAGGGAACAGACTACACCGCGTACAATGAGATGTTGTCGCTTTTCAGGAATGTGAGTCCAACGCCAATTTCACAATTTTCTTGGGATTTGATACTGAAGAAGAAATAGATCGCGGCTATCCCTATTCCTCTAGGTGAAGATGATAAATACCACATGTCACCCGATAAAATCGCCGAAGAAATCGCGCGCGGTACATCCGTTATCCTCACCTCTAATCCCCGAAACCCCACCGGCCAAATGGTCACCAATCCTGAACTCGCTCAAATCCAGAACATTTGCCGTGACCGTGCAACTCTGATCATGGATGAGTTCTACTGCGTACGTACCCTTTCACCTCTACCCCATTGCCTCCCTAATCTCACCATTTTTCAGGGCTACAACTATACCACAAACTGCGATGGCACCGTCATCTCTGCAGCTGACAACGTTGAGGATGTAGACGAAGACGATGTATTGATTATTGACGGTCTTACAAAGCGCTTCCGCCTCCCCGGCTGGCGTGTAGCTTGGGTCATCGGTCCCAAAGAATTCATCCAAGCCATCGGTTCCTGCGGCTCCTACCTCGACGGCGGCTGCAATGTTCCCTTCCAAGAGGCCGCTGTGCACATGCTCGAGCCGCCCCGCGTACGCAACGAGATGCGCGCCCTACAAATGCACTTCCGTAACAAACGCGACTACGTCATCGGCCGGTTGACGGAGATCGGATTCCAGTTTCCGTTCATGCCGAATTCGACGTTTTACTTGTGGCTGGATTTGTCAAATTTGCCAGAGAGCATTAATGATGGTTTGAACTTCTTCCAGGCGTGTCTGGAAGAGAAGGTTATTGTTGTGCCGGGTATCTTCTTTGATTTGAATCCGAGTAAGAGGAGGGATCTGTTTGATAGCCCTTGCCATCATTTTGTGAGGCTGAGCTATGGTCCGCGCATGGAGACACTGGTTAAGGGGATGGATGCCATTGAGAGGATTGTCAAAAAGTAGGCCGCTAAATCCCTCTGACTGAGTGAATGATTGCTAATGGGGTTGCCTGTAGGCACCAGGATAACCCGAGACCAGTAAACCAGATGAGGCCACGCGGTGGCGCACACTGACGGGACAGAGATGAAGGTGCGGCTGGTGGTAACGTCGTGAAGGAGAGTGTAAGCTTGTTAACAATTCTAGATTTGGAATTAGGCGGGCAAAATGGGGTAACAAGGGGACGGAATAGAATATAGGAGTAGTTGGTTGAACAATTAGTTTTCCTGTATCATGGGTATAGAGTAGTACAAATATCCAACATATTTCTTCTCATGCGGCCAAGTATTCCCGGTGGACTACCAGTTAATGAAATCATTTTTGTTCCCTTCCTGAGAAATTCTCAAAGTTAAAGGATGCGTGACGCCGCTATCATCTCCTTTCGTTTTCCGAATTATCGTATGATGGACCTTCCTGAGGGGGTTAAACGGGTATCCCACTGCTTGCAACACTGCATATCGAACGCTATCCATCCCTAGGTGCTGCCCATTCACCAAGATCTCAGAACTACACGCTAATAATTCGCCGAGAGCCCCGGCTTCTCCCTTGGGTTTTATTTGCGTCTTGACGTTGGCCATTATTTTCCCTAGGTCCTTCTTAGTACCTCTTGGCGTGACATTGCTAGAACCTTTGATCCCATTCCTTGTCGTTTTCCGCGTGATCCTTGTACCATTGGGAATATACACTTTATCTAATTTACTCAAGATAACTTGATGAGGGATACCATTTTGTCTCAGACTTGCAAGTAGCGCAAGATCCGTACCCTTCAACCCATGAAGCGAGTCCACTAGCACAAACACACGCCGCAGCTCCTTCCTCTTGGAAAGATATTTCATGATTTCGTAGCCCCATTCCGCCACACTACCCTCGCCATAGCCGGGTAAATCGACGATGGTGACGCCTTCGCGGCCAATGATGGTCTTGAAGCCATCTGACCCACGCTTCTTCTTCACGCCGCCGAAGTGCATAGGCCCGATGCCGTAGGAATTCATGGTGCGCGTGCAGCCGGGGGCCCTGCTCGTCCGCGCGAGCGCGGATTCGAGGTCGAGGTTCAGGAGAGCGTTTAACAGGCTGGATTTGCCGACGTTGGAGCGCCCGACGAAGGCGACCTCGGGGACCTCGGTGGAGAGAAAGTCGCGGAATTTTGTGACTGAGGTGAGTATTTGGGGCTTGCAGTTTTTTGTGAAGAATTGGTTGGATTGCGCGAGTAGTTCGCGTGAAGGCCGGAGCGTCTCCCAGTACTGGTTGAAGTTTAGGAGGGTATTGTCGTGGGCTAGGTGGTGTAAATGCCGTGTAGGAAAGTCATATGGAGAATTGGCGATGTCGAGTAAAGGCTTGATACTAGGTCTGAGGAGCGGAAGGTGGAAGTAGGTGGTAGGCTTCGATGCGCGGATGGGGCTGAATGTTGTAATATAATGGCGAGTTGTATCGATGTGCGTTATTCGGGGAGTATAATATCGTCTCGAAAGGTGATGTAGACATCTAGCACATAAGTAGGTCCCGTTTGCTAGTAGTAGAGCCATTGTATTGTGTCCTAGATGCGACGAAAAGAATGGAATGGGATGTTCACCCGCGTCGAAAAATTTGGGTGGTCAAAGCTCTCCTCCGTCTTTCGCCGCAGTGTCTCCGCGTTCTACTTGTTCTTTCTCCAACATCCCCAATCTTCGCCAAGCCTCAGTCACACTATTACTATTACAATGGCATCCCAAATCCCTCAGATCCGATCTCTCTATCGGCGTATCCTCCGCGAATTGCCCGCACGCACACCCTCCTCACCACCTGCACCATCCCGCTACGGCCATACCGCCCACCAAATACTATCAAATCCATCACACCTCCAACAGCGGATACGACAAACTTTCACATCCCCCGCAACCACAGAGGAAAAGCAGAAGAGTCAGATGCAGCAAGGTGAACAGTTTGTACAGTATCTTACTGCACAGAGAATGTATGCGACCTTGATCGAGAGATATAATCCGGGTATGGGAATGAGCGAAGAGGAGAGGGTGCGGTTGACGGCTAGGAAGGTAGGAATGGACCTTCCAATAGAGTTCCAAGACAAATGAGCAAGAGATGCAATGCCTTTGTGGTTATGAGAAGGTTGGGTGGGACTAATTATCAATTAGAGTCTTGGTAAATATGGAGGTAAGAGAGCGTTGTGAAGAGAGATATGCGTATTATAAGTAGGGGGAATGTTTGCATTAGAAACGGCGTCAATAGGCTAGGATAATGCAACATGATAAAACCGGCATAGGGCTTGTTACTGGGGGTCTACTTGTGGACATTCGAGAGGTACATCAGTGGTCAAAGTCGGGATAGTTGGCTCTCCAAAGGCTGGAACAATGTGTATCAACAATATAATATTCTGACTCTACCGTTGCAAATCTGGTCAATCTCACGAAAGGGATCCCAATCTTTGCAAACTATGAAAGTGTACTCGTGGAAGTCTGAATTCTACTGCCCTAGTGCGACCAAAGTTGTCTATCCGGAGCCCGAACGCCAGAGCCCAGAAATAAGTATGCCTCAGAGATTGGGTATGAAGCTTTTAAAACCATATTAACTCCGGCGCTCACGATAACGCCTGACGCATCTCCATCAAGTCAACCAATGCAAAATGTCTTGCTAGTATTCCAACATTCGTTTGTTTTGATGCCTCGTCTTCACGCCTTCGCTTTCTCAAGTTAATGAGCAAAGACGCTTCGAGCATGACCAGCTTACTATGTTGGACGTCGCTTTTCAATGAGGTCTGAAAAAGCGGGTCCTAGGAAAGAATAAGGTTAGCCTCAGTCTTCAAACTTGATACCCTTTCCTCCCAAGGTATCGATAGCCCCACCTCGGTATGATCCGCGCTTCTTCTTGTTTTTTTCTTTGGTAAAGCCTTTACCCCTTGTAGGCGCCAAATCAGCATACGCACGGTCAGCATAATCGTAAGATACATATTCGTTGCTCGCAAATCGTGGATCTACCTTGGTGGTTGCAGGAATCCGCTGGAATCGTTCCGTCACGTGCTTATTCTTCTTGTTCGCCCCGTTTTGTTGCTTGTGTTCGGCAGATTCTGAACGCTTGCGCTTGTTGCCAGTCGCTGGCTCTGGAGAATTTGCGGTCACAGTTACAGTTGACTCGGAAGAGTTCTTGCGGTTATAAGGGCTGGCGTTCTTTTCAATTTGCTCTGACTCAGAGCCGGAGTCAGACGAAGACAAACTGTCAGAGGAGCTAGAATGGCTACTAGAAGTTGAAGCAGAGGCAGCCTTCCTTTTTGCTGGAGCTGCCTCCTCGTCCTTTGACTCGCTGTCTTCCGACTCACTCTCGGAGAAGCTCGAGTCGCTCAACAATTCAGATGAACTCGACGACGAGGACGAGGACGGCGATGATGGTGATAATGATGATGCAACCTTATTGAATTTTTTGTCCTTGCTAGTCGCTGCTAGTTTAGCCGCTTCCGCCTCAGAATCAGAGCTGGAGTCGCTATTTGAATCGCTTTCGCTCGAGGACGAATCCGAGCTCGAAGCGCTGGAAGAGTTCGACGCAGGGATGGTGGCCCTGGCAGGAGACACGTCCGAATCAGAGCCAGAGTCTGAAGACGAGGAGTCGAATGAATCAGTGGACGAGACGGACTTGATAAGCTTCACCTTCTTCGGTGGCGCCCTTTTGGCTTCGGAATCGGAATCGGAATTAGAACTTGAGCTCGGGCTCGAGCTCGAGCTCGACGAAGCGGAGTTTGAACTTGGAGAGAGACTCATTGCTTTCTTCTGTTCGGACGATGCTGTCTTTGTGGTCTTTTGGTCCTGCTCAGCTTCTGATTCACTACTCGAGTCGCTACTTAAATCGCTATTCAAGTCGCTACTCGAGGCGCTACTGGAGTCGCTCTCCTCCTCTACGTCCATCGTCTCGGGCTCATCTTGCTTTTCTACGCGACCGCTCTTCTCCCACTCTGCAAAGAGCTGTGTCAGGCCAGGGTGATCGGCCAAGGCGGTTTTCGCGGACGGATTCTCGCCCTCGAGGGCACGAGCAGCCTTCACATAGCCGTGCTCGTGGAGGAAGCTGTTTACAAGGGCAACGAGCGGGGCAGGTGGTTGCGCGGGTTCCGCCTTGTTTTTGCGGCCGGCGGCGTTGGAGGGTTTCTGCTCGCTTTTAGGCTCGCCGGAGGGGGCATCCCGCTTGCGAACATTCTTGCCGCCCGCCATGGCGCTCCAATGGACCGTGGTGGTGAGGAGGGGGGGTTGGGTGTTGTCGTGTAGGTGCAAGAAAAAAAAAAGTTTGGATGTCGGGAATACAGCCTCACCGCCGCGGGGAGACGCTAGCCTCATTAGCCAGATCTCCCAGGGACTCGGACGCAGCTGACTTAGCAGGTCCCCCGTCCGCTGTCCTGACGTGCCAGACCTCCGCGTCCGTGACCGTCTAGATCAATTCACCGCCCCGCGGGCATTCCTTCCCCACGCACTTGTGCGTCTCACCATAGCGTGCCCTATCCGGCGACTGCGCATCGACCGGCGTCTGCTACCAAGATTTACCCGCTGGCCTCCTATTTACTGGACTTGCAACTCGAACTCTTCCCTTCATATTTCATGGCCAGACGCCTCAAGGTCACTGCACCCGCTTGACGGCTCCGGCCTGAGGGTTATTCACTTCGTTTTTCTTTCTGCCCGGCTGCACTAGGTCGTACTCCCGGGCTATTGTGATTAATCATGGACGGAAACCCACGGCCGCGCAATCCCCCCCAGAGGCCTAGCAATGAGAGTCGCCGTCCGCCTGGAGCCCCGGGAGGACCGCCCTCTGTGGCCAGCTCGGGGTCCACACCTTCGGGAATGTCCCGCGCGGAGCGGTTTGATGATGAACGGCGGAGGATAACGGAGAGTTGCTTCTCCAAGGTTGACGACAATGGACAGCGTACGTCTCTTCTTCCATTACCCAAAAAGAACTCATGTTCAGAGGAGAACTACCTCTATTATTTATCATTGTATTGTGGAAACCACCCGCAGAACGAAATTGACTTCCGCAAAGTTGTCGAATCCTACATTACGCACATCCGCGTGCAAGAAGACGCGGCCTATCCGCAGACTCCGCCTCCGCCCAACGGCAATCCGCAGAACAAGAAGGCCCGAGTAATCATCGTCTCGGTACGGGCGACAGGGAGAGTTCGTCTTCACAAGGCCCGTGAAAATGCCAATGGAACGTTTTCGATCGGCAAGACTTGGAACATGGAGGATTTGTCCGGTGTTGAGAACTTTGTGCATCTAAATCCTACTAGCGAAGAAGAGGCTCAAAAAAAGAAATGGGCTGGTGATACTGGATTCGTTGTCACCATTCAGAAGCCATATTATTGGGAGGCCGGCACTCCGAAAGAGAAGGAATTCTTCATTGGAAGCATGGTTAAAATATACCACAAATACACCCAGGGAGATTTTCCCGTCTTGACTGGATTCAGTATGGGTGAATTGAATAGTCTGACAGGAGGGAGGCCCCATTTAGCCACAGCAGAAGGTCGGGCCGCTCGAGGGAACGGGTCCCTAGCAGCAGCATCACAACAGCCGCTCCAATCTCCGAGATCGCCTATCCCACCTGGTATACAACGGCCGACGCCACCTCTGGGAGACCGAAGGCCACCGCCGTTAAGGGATGAGAGACGGCCGCCTCCCCTTTCAGATGACAGAAGACCGCCTCCTCGTCGCCCTCCGACTTCCGAAGGCGAGCGGGAGAGAAGACCCCCTCCGCTACGCCCAGGAGGACAATCAGGGCGACCAACAACAGGCGATGATGCTAGGCGACCTCCACCTCTCCACGACGGTCCTCCAGGCTCGTTCATGCAAGGCCCGGACGGGCAAAGGCGACCTAGACCTCGACCATCAATGGAACATCCCATGCGCTCACCTGCGAGCCAGGAACAAATGAGTTTACGTTCAGTCGCAAGTCAAGATCAGATGTCCATGCGTTCAATTCCAAGTCGAGAACAAATGCGTCCAGCCCCTGGGTCAGTCCCTGTCCCACCTATCCCAACACCCCCGTCACAGCGGTTGACGCCTCAATCTTCGAGATCTGAATTTGCAACGCAGCGACCCAAAACCCCTGAAACGGAAAGTGTATCATCAATTCCAGCCAGCTTAAGCCCTGGCCGGCGGGGTCAGGCGGATGATGCTCGGCCACGGCGATCAATAGATGACTCGTCTTTCGATGGTGCGGGGTTGGGTATCTCTTCTGTGGAACAACGAAGACCGAATGGTCTTCCCGGAAGGGATATTTCTCCAAGGGGCCTAAGACCAGAAACAGCCCAGAGCAATGCCAGCTCTGCATTCTCTCGAAATGAAGACCTTCCAACAAGTCCCCCTGAACGCAAACGACCACCGATGGTTCCAGCTCAATCACAACGTAGTATAGGAAGTGATTTAGCCAATGAATTCTCTACACCAGTGCCTTCACCACCTCCACATTTCGGGCCCCAAGCCGGAAAGAGGCCGCAAGAGCCTCCTGAACGATTACGGCCATCTACCAACGATATACCGGAGACCGCCAGCTTCTCGAAGGAACCGGAGCAATCCCAAAGGCAAGAGCCGTCTTCTCAGCCTTCCGAACCACCTCCAATATCTCCTTTACCCCATCTCCCTAGAGCAACGGTAGAGCAAGGCTCTGCTCAAGTCGCTCCCACGTCCCCTACAAAAGTCTTCCCCCCAACGGAGGGGACGGAAAAGGCAGAGTACCGCCCAGGACTAGGTCCAATGATCAAACAAAAAGCAGTTGGCGATGGAAAAGCAGCAGACGCATTTCGAAAAGCTGCCTTTGCTGTTGGAGCGTTCAAACCTCGTGCCGGGGGGGCTGGTGCTAAATTTCTCAATAAAGAGACTAAAACATCCAACGAAGCAGACGGCATTAGTGGAGTCTTTGTTCCACAGCGACCAACTCCCAAGGAGGAAGTGGAGAAGAGGTTGGAGTTAGACGAAAGACCCCCTGAACCGGATCGATCCTCGAAAGAACGCCCACATATTGATACCGAGGTGGTCCCCGAAGTGACCGTATCGAGCCCTCTATCCCCAACACCAGTCATACCACCCTCTGATGTAGAACTGGCACCGCCACCTCGCTCGCCCAGTCCTGAGAAAACTACCCCCAAGAGCGAAAGAGAGGCAGAGGTGCGGCGCAAGAAACGAAGGTCGAACCAACAAATTATGAACATCTCCAAACTTGGCATCGATCCTACCATTCTAGATGGACGTGGGCTAGAGTTCGAATCCTTACTTGCAGAATTTGGCTGGGGTAGCAGCGAGCTATCAGCCAAGAATATCGTGTCCCTAGAAACCGACATCAAGCGAGAGATTGCACGTGTCGAGGCCGGTAGTTGGCTGAACCACCTTGATCAAAAGGACGACCGGGTTGAGGCCGTAGAGAAAATGCTCGATCGTTCAATTGCAGAGTGCGACGAGCTAGAGGGGCTTCTGACATTGTACAACGTTGAGCTTAGCGTAGGTCTCCACTTACTCGTTTTCTTATATCTAAGCTGATTTCTGTTTCAACAGACACTAAATGACGATATTGCATTCATAGAGGCACAGAGCCAAGGTTTGCAGGTCCAGACAGCCAACCAGAAGTTACTGCAGTCCGAACTCCAGCAACTCGTCGAGACTATCTCTATAACGCCTGACCAGCTAGAACCTTTGAGACGCGCAGCCATTGGTAAGGTCAACGGCTTAAAGGCCATAGAATCATCTCTTGTCTTGCTTTATAAAGCCCTTATCACAATTGATCCTGCGTTTGTAGAGGGCGGCCGATCAAATATCGCTGAGGACGCAATCAAAATGTCTGGCAACCCAGGATTTGGTAACAGTGAACTGGCGACAATGCGAGCATTGCAAGAGAAGAAGGATCGATATCTCCACGAAAGCGCCATTTTCCTTGAGCGTCTAAAGCAACACATGACTATTACCTTTGGCGCCGCCTTCCTGCAGACCAAAGACGCTCTAGCCAATATTGACAAGAAAGCCATGCCCTCCACAAGGTCCAATATTGAAGCTCATGATGTAGGACGTAACTCGCTATGGATGTTGAGCCCTGTAGTTCTATTCGCCAAGGAAGTCGATCGCAGAGCCTGGGATGAGTTAGTTCGCCTATACCAGGGTCAAGCACGCCAAATCTACCAGGACGAGATACGGGACAATATCATGTCATGGAAACGATTCGCACGGAAACCCACTGGCGACGAACAGGACCTCTTATTTACAGCGCAAGAAAAGGAGACTGAAAGCATTACGGGAGCAGCACGAAAACTAACGGTCAAACGAAGCCAGACTTTGGCTCGTGGCCTACGTTCAGCCTCTGGAGAAAAAGAAGTCAAAACAGACAAGACCCAGACCGGAAAGCTCTATGCCTATGATGTTTTCTTCAGAATCCTAGATGACATTGGTCCTGTGCTTCTGACAGAACAAAATTTTGTTACGGACTTCTTTCACGCTACTTCGTCTAATGCAATAGACTTCCCTGATGCCGTCAGCGCTGCGATTCCCGAGGAAAGGCGAGCGACGAACTTGTATATTCTGAAGCAATCTGAGCCTGACAGGGCAATGGCCACGCGCTTACGAGAAGTCATGGAAGATATTTTTTCGTTCTGGCCGATAGAAGTTCAAAACTTGATCGACTGGGCTATCAAAATGGATCCTCTGTAAGCTCCACAATTCGTTACTAATTTCCATATAGCCTCTTGCTAACCGACTCACAGGCAAGGGGTTGGTATTTTGTACGCTGTTGACCGGAAAATCTTGGATATTGAGGACTCAAACCAAGATTTCCTCACTCGCACGCTCCAAAATGCTCATGGAAAGCTTACTGGCTTGTTCACTAAGTTTGTCGATGAGCAAATTCGGGCCATCGAGGACACCAAGGTGAAGATCAAAAAGCGTAAAGGTGTCATTGCATTCATGAAAACTTTCCCACACTTTTCGGTCGCAATCGAAAATATGCTCCCTTCACCTAACGAAGAGCCCCAGATCGAGATTAGGCGAATGGTTGACGATGCGTACCAAAAAATCAACAAGGCCATGTTTGAAAGCTTGAAGATCATCGCCAAAGAATCCCCAGCTGTCATGGCGACGCAAGGGCAAGGCGATCCTGAGGATAAAGAGGCACTCAACTACCATATTCTTCTTATTGAAAACATGAATCACTACCTGGAAGAGATCGATGCAAGGTCAGATTCTGTACTTCTTGACTGGAAGACAAGGGCAGAAGATGAAATGAAGGAACACATGGATCTATACGTTGATGCTGTCATTCGACGCCCATTAGGCAAACTTTTGGTAAGTGCCCATCCTATCCGGACACTGTGTGCAATGCTGACTTTGATCAAGGAATTCATCGAATCCACCGAGAACCTCTTATCTCAACCTAGCAGCTCCCCGCAGTCCGTCGCGGGACGTTCGTCCCATTCTCGCTCGGTCTTTAAGAAGTTATTGAACAACAATGACTCCAAAGAAATTAGAAAGGGCATCGAGGCCCTCAAGAAACGAGTCGACAAGCACTTTGGCGATGCAGATGATCCAAGCATAAGCCGCGACCTCGTCTTCAAAGTCCTCAAAGAGTGTGAGAAGAAATACGGCGACATCTACAACCGAACCATAAGGATCAACCAGGACGTATACTCAGGAGAAGTGGATATGGATTGGGGTCTAAACGAAGTTGCAACCGCTTTCCGACGCTAAAATTTTGGTCTGTTTAATATCGCGCTGTTTCGTGCGATTTAAAATGATTTGCATACAGCATGTTGTTGGTTATCTATTTAGTCTTAGGACAGGGTTTAGGCTGCTCGCCCCGGCGTTTGGGAGTAAAAAAGAGCATTACACAATGCGCTTCCTATTCATTGATCCGATTCTTGATTTCTCAAGTAGCTAGCATTTATCCACGGCTTATGTGCCCTTTTATAACGAATACGCAGTTGCCTAGTCAGTCATCACTACCCACGCGAGAACGGTCTCACGTAGCATGCCTTCCTTTCATTTAGATAGGTATCATGGACATTGGAGCGCTCGGATGTTGTGGATATTATTTCGGCCTTTTGTCTTTAATCTGAATTTATGTTGATGTGGATAATGCTTTATAGTTCTATGTTCATTGTACCCTTGTTCTGACTAATTAGGTGTTTCCAGATGCTGCATCGACCATATCGATCGCGAGCCAGAATCCAGGGACCCACGATCACGCTCCACGTCAACATGTGAGACCTTATAGAAGTCTGAGAGTCCACGCGTCATGCTACCTACTTCCAACAGTGAAATACGAGACCGTATATATTTGATGCTCATCTCGTGTGTCCGAGATCAATCGGAACCTCTTTGTTTCCAAGTCGGGAGATATTGAAGCATAGAGACAACTACAAACATGACCATACTTCAAACATTATTGAGAACCAATACCTTCCGCATACCCCTTTTCCGAACGCTCGTTCCTTCTGTCGTCCTCGCCTACGGGATCCAGACCGCCGTCGCGATCCCCTCAATTGCTGCGCGAACGGAGAAGTTCTACGATCTTTCAGGCAGTTTGACGTACCTTTCCTGCACAGCACTGAGTCTCTTCCTCCCGTACTTGCGCGCCAGAGCCGCTGGTAACTTCTCAGGCGGCATAGCCGAGTATCTAAGTGCACCGGCGACGGGCCAGGCGCTGTGGTGGTGGAGACATGTGGCGCTGAGCGTATGCGTGTGGACCTGGGCTGCTCGATGTACGTATCCTTTCTATACCCCCCTCACGCCTTTCCCTCCTATTTCCTTTCCACGTTCAGTTCGGACGGTGACTACGCGGCATGGCGCTAATGGAAACTGCATATGTACAGTAGGATCCTACCTCTTCAACCGTGTATCCGAGGACGGGAAGGACTCGCGCTTCGACTCGATCCGGGACTCAGCGCCCAAGTTCTACGGCGCATTCTTCGCGCAGGCGACGTGGGTGTCTCTGTGCCTGTTTCCTGTCTTCGCTGTGAATTCGTTGCCGCGATCCGCTTTCGCGCGTTCGGGGCCGCAGAACGAAGTAGCTAGTGCGGCGGTGTCGGCGAAACCATACCTAAGCGATATTGTAGGGTTGGTAGTGTTTGCATTTGGATGGGCGTTCGAGATTGTGGCGGATAGGCAGAAGAGCAGGTGGAGCAGGGAAAAGAGGGAGAAAAAGCACAGCGAGGAATTCTTGACCAAGGGACTGTGGTCGAGGTCTAGGCATCCAAATTATTTTGGTGAGGTCATGCTCTGGAGCGGCATCGCGATGGTGGCGGGCGGCCTTTTGGTTCGAGGGCCCGCACAAGTAGGCTTGGGGCTCGGTGGAGTGGGAGGAAAGGCTTTGGTGGCGGGTATGTGTGCGGTTAGTCCGGGATTTGTGAGTTTCTTGCTGCTGAAGGTGAGTGGGGTGCCGCTGAGTGAGGAGAAGTATGATATGAGGTTTGGGGATAGGAAGGAGTATAGGGAGTGGAAGGAGAATACGCCGATGCTTGTTCCGAGATTGTGGTAGGAGACGGTGTTTGGTGCGTATTGTTAGTTTTATTAGTCCGATGATATCTGAGCTGTTGGAAGTTGTTGTAATATGTGATGGTAAATATATACACGTGTAAAGGGAATTGTTCATAGTACTGTGCCCATATGTTTCCGATATTATTCAAATAATGGAAAGTAGTACACGGACGTGTGCCTAGTCATTCGGGCAGCCCATCCTATAGAGTACAGATTCTCGAAATTTGAGCCGAAAAGTGGATTCCTAAGCATATGGTTCAGAGCGTAATTCAAACGCGTGTTCTGATATCAAAGAGGAATAAGGGGTATCTATTCTATGCTGCGCCCGTATTGTCCGTATGTGATATGCGTCAATCCTCTTATGCCATTGACCATTCCATAACAAGGCCTATTCGAGGGAATATTTCTTCAAACTCCATCCTAGCTGGCAGCTTCATCAATGTAGTCCGAGTCGCCGTACACATCAGGATTTAAACCCCGCATACGCTAAAGCATTCTCCCTGTCAGCATGATCATCCAGCGGCAGTTCCGCCACTAGCCCTATTCTTCTTCCTTCCGCCCTTCCCGAGAGGATCCCCGTCTTCCCTCTTCCTCTTCGCCGGTCGACTACTCCCACCTTTCGGCCTATACGCGCCGTCATCCTCTGTTTTGCCTCTTCTGCCCTTGCCTGTCCCGGTTTCCGGAATGAATCCCATTTCCTCGTCCATTTCCGGATCAGTCTTAGGGCCGGGCGTATTTGCTGATACAGCCGAAGCGCGCTTGCCGCCACGACCAGACGCGTTCCCGGGCCGTGCTGAAGACTTCTCTGACATATTTTCGTGATGCTGTTCTTTGTCTTGTAAGAAAACCTGAGGTTGGTGTTTCCGAAGCCAATTGTATACGCTATCCGGATTTCGATACGTAAGCTCCTTCTCATTGGGAATGACATGTGAAGTAGTTATGCGGAGAGGACGGCCGTCATGTGCATTAGGATCGTAGACAGTTGGATCTGCCAGGGCCGCGTCGGTTGCGAGCAGATATTCCTCTTCATGTGCAGGCGACATGTATCCGGGAGCATGCTCGCCCAGCAATAGCCCATCCGGCGCCGGATCTGGGATTTCAGTTGTATGGGGTACTCTTGTCTCAAGACTGACGAGCTGCCGTCTCGTTGCGAGTGGTTGAGCATTTTGGAGCTGCTCTGACTTGCGCCCAAATTCCTCAGGCGAGATGATCCCATTGACCATGTCTATCCTCAGCGCCTGTATTGACCGCTGGACGGCCTCAGGTTCAGGGTCTACTTCGAGTGATGGCGCGGTAGCGTCAATCTCCGAGGGCTTGCGTAGGTCGAACCGGCGGTTTGGAGGGAGGCGCGTAGTTTCATTCAGGTCGAGAAGCACCTCTAGAATTTGGCTGTGCACTTCGATTAGCCGGTAACTAAACGGGGCCTCAGGGATGGGGTACGCACTCATTCTGTTCCTGCAGCCGCCGTGCCAGCGCTATCGCGCGGAACTCGTCCTTGATGAGCGTGTTGCTCGCGCCCATCGTCTCTTCGAATTTGGCCCGCATTTTGCGATACTTGCGCCTGCTGCAGTCAGTAATTGGCACCATAGCAATGCTATTCAGTTGGTGCGTCTTTACCTCCATGATCGTTTCACTGGGGCCGGCTGCGCGCCGTCTGGGGCATCTTGCGGGTGCGCGGGGACGTTGGGCTGGGCGTCCAGCGGGGGTTCAGAGTCGGGCGCCATGGTGATGGCGATGGGAAGGGGGGGAATGGAATGCGATGTAGATAGAGTGGAGTTGTAGGAGAAGGCGCCACGTTAGGGGGTGAGCGCGAACGAGGTGCGGTGCCGTGAGGCTCGGTCGGTGGTCCGCTGCTATACGAAAGTCCGTGCGCGGTCCCATTGTGAATTCAGGTCGAAAAGCGAATAGTTGACGTTGCAGCTGGCCGCAACGCAACGCAGTCACCTGCCCTCCGCTGCCCCCTTCCCAAGTGCTCCGCCAAAGGGGTCCTCGCGCTCTCTCCTCCAGCGGCCTGCTCTGCCTGTCCTATTACATACGCTCCATTGCCGGTTATCTCCAGCTCCCAATATCCCTTGCCATTCGTTCACCCTCGCCGAAGCTCGGACAAGCCGGCTGGAAGTGTTGCGTACACACCTGCAGTAAGACCATTCCCGCCATCCGCGCAGTTCCCAGGTGTTGGACCTCACTAATCCTGTTCCCGCTTGTAGAAGTCTGACTACACGCCCAATCACCCGTATCATTGCCCATCCCCCGTTGTTCCAGGCCTTGCCCTCGACTTCCCCAAACACCGCCAAACTGTCATCCATACTCCTCAACCGTACTGTTCGCCCCAGCTTTGCCGGCGACCCAAGATCCCGTCAATTGCATACATCTTCTATCAACATGCCCTTTGATGATAAGGAGGCCAGGAGGAGACGGTCTAGTAGCCTCGTTTACACCGAGCCGCCAGAGTCCTTGGAGCAGCTCAGCGACCAGTCTGCCCTACCGAATCTAAACGCACAATGGGTAAACGCGAAGGGTGAGTGCATCTCGAGTGAATCATGGGCGGTGCAGATATCAGCAACACCATACGGCCGCTGGTACGGCGCTCTCTTTGGATAACTTGCTAACAAATGCTAAGGCGCCTGGGTAATCCATTTCGTCCTTATCGTCCTCGCCAAGATATTGTTTGATATTATTCCCGGAGTCTCACAGGAGACGTCCTGGACCCTGACCAATATCTCGTACATGTTTGGATCGTACCTTATGTTCCACTACGTGCGCGGTGTTCCGTTCGACTTCAATGCTGGAGCCTACGACAACCTAAACATGTGGGAGCAGATCGATAATGGGGACCAATACACACCCGCGAAAAAGTTCTTGCTCTCTGTACCAATTGCACTCTTCCTCATCAGTACGCATTATACGCATTATGACCTGACTTATTTCATCATTAATACGATGGCCACTATTGCAGTCATCATCCCCAAGCTTCCGGCCGTAAGTCCTAGTCCGACACAAGCAGGCCCGAAAGACAAGAGCTGATCTTAGACGCAGTTCCATAGGATACGCATCGGTATCTTTTCCGGTCCTCCAGATGATTCCTAAATGGTGTTTTTTTTTCTTATTCTAGATATTGGGGTGTACTTCTTGCATGTATTGTATTATACCAGTCGCGCCGTCAAGGCAAGAAATCGAGCTGCATAGGGTGAGTCGAGGCGTTTACGGGTATATCCAAGGAGAAAAGGTTGCTTCACAGCGTGTAATGCAAAATCACACATCGTTCCCACGAAATCACGTGTCTTTCGTCGTGACGATCCTAGGGTAAAGCCGCCTGCAGGATTTAGGGCGCCAAAGCTAATAACATGCAGAGTCAATATGTAATGTTTAATATTACGTAGGAATTCCTATGTCCCGCTCCTTGGATATCGTATCATCGCCCCAGGCAGAGTCTTCAATTCCTTTGGAAGGATCGCACTAGGAAGCTTGAACAGACGCCGGGCCTAGCGCGACTTCTTATTACTAGCGTCATCCCCAGTGATTCTTTGTATCGTCATCAACCACTACCGAATGACTATTTTTGCTTTCCTTTTCTCTTCTCTAGTACCTTATCTTTTCTATCACAAAACGTTATTGAGGCCACTAGTCATTCTATTTCTACATAGCGCGCGTTGTTTGCTCTTAATCCAAACATCGCTAAAGATATGGTGTGGTCACAATTAGAAGCAACGCCTACTCATGTAACCTATCTCACATTTACCTTCTTTCTCATCCTATACGCCCTTTTCTCCCTATTGATCCGTAATCGTCTGCATCTTTTAGAGCCACCTTTAGCGACCATATTCGGCATCATCGTCGGGCCACGCGGTCTCCGGATTCTAACGCCGTACAAATGGGGCTTCTCAGATAATATCGTGCAAGAGTTTACGAGGATCATTGTGGGCGTCCAATGCTTTGCCATTGGCCTAGAACTGCCTGAGCATTATTTCACAAGAGCCGGGTCGAGCATTGGTATGCTTCTCGGCCCAGTCATGATGTTCGGATGGGTCGTTTGCGCCGTTTTCATAGGCTTGCTCTTCAAAACGGATATATCTTTCGCGCTCGTCATATCAGCATGCCTCACGCCTACAGATCCTGTTCTTGCCGCGTCCGTACTCAGCAACACGCAATTTAGTTCGAGGATTCCATTGCGCACCCGCGAACTTCTATCTGCGGAAAGCGGATGTAACGACGGCGTTTCATTTCCGTTCTTATACCTCGGGTTAAGCATCCTAACTCGGTCTGCTGTTGGCGGAATATTCAAGAAATGGTTTCTAGTTACTATCTTCTACCAGTGTACGTTGGGCACCCTCCTTGGACTGGTCATCGGCCATACGTTCAATCGCATTTTCAAATTCAGTCTCAAAAGAGATATGATAGGGCGAGCGTCGTATCCAGCATTCTACCTCTTGGTCGCCATTTTCCTCGGTCGGCTTGGCTTAGATACTAGGTGTAGACGATTTCCTAGTCGCATTTTGCGATAGTCTAGGGTTCTCCTATAATGGCAATAGCCCGTTTGCGGATTCGAAGACCAAATTGCCCGTCATCATTGACCTCATGCTCAACTCCACCCTCTTCATCTTCTTCGGCACAATGATACTTTGGAAAAGCTTTGATCGACTTGACACTATCACGCCTCTAAGACTTGTTGGGGCGCTGGTACTCATCTTGCTATTTAGAAGAATCCCGATCGTGTTTCCAGCGCATAAACTACGCCTTATTCCTGAAATCAAGAGCACGAGGGAGGCCCTTTTCTGTGGCCACTTCGGCCCGATGGGCGTTGGAGCGCTGTTCCTCGCCATTGAAGCCCGTGCTGAGCTGGAAACTGGGACGAATATCCCGTCGCCGCATCCACCAGATCATTTACCTAATGAGTAGCAGAGAACCGTTACCCTCGTATAGCCTATAATTTGCTTTGTAGTGTTTGGAAGTACAATGGTGCATGGCTTGAGTACTTTGGGCATCAGCATCGGAGTATATTTATCAAGACCTCAGGGCGAAAGGACACCTTTGATTGGGGCGGAGAGAGAAGGCTTGCATGGGATGGTTTTCCATGACGAGGAACAGCCGCAAGAAGATGGGAGTGGAGGCCATGTTTAGAGAATTCTTGGATACATGGACAGGAGTGTTGGATAGTTTTGTGTTGTTATTTTTACAGGAACGGATACATATTCTTATCAACTATGCAAGGCGATCTCGCCTTACTATGCCCAGTCACTTAGCCAATATGCTACACATGATACAGTGTACGTACCCCTAGCATCTATCCTAACAGCCCCCCGCCGCAACAGCTAGTAATGTTAAATGGAGTGAAATATCAAGCACTTTCTATAAGCACGGCCCCCTCACTTCTCACCTAAGGTATTTTCCCCTTGATCCACCAGCCGATATTGGGACAGCCTCAGGAGCTGACGGCGTAAATGGTAAACTCCTCTCAATAACCTTCTGCCCATCAACCAAACTTCCGTTCTGCGTCCTCTCCTCTTCCGCCTTCAATAGCTTTACCCTTTTTTCCTCGAGATACTTCTTCCGCTCCGCCGTCAGGATCCACTCCTTTGGAAATTCGTGCCTAATTTTCCGCTTATAGTGTCTAAAATCAAAGGGCACATCCTCAAACGAATCGCTCTCGTCCTTGGCCTCCTCAATCAATTCCTTGATTGTTTCGCCCAAGAAGCGTTTGTTCTGGGGGAGAGTGTCGTAAATTTCACAGGAGAGTTTTACTACATCGAGAGAGGGGTTGTAGCGAGGTCCAGCGAGTTTTATGAGTTTGTTCTTTTGAAGGTGAGTTAGGGAGAGATCAGAGGGAGAGAACTGAACGACGACCTTGTTTGCAGCGGGATGTGATTCGCCGAGGTAGGACGTATAGCGGAAGCGGAAGGGTGTTGTTTTTGTGGGAAGCTCAAAGGGGCGAGCGAATTCTAAATATCTGTATCAGCACGCAACATTGGATCATATCAATGCCGGAACGTACGACTTAGTAGAGGCAGCTCCCAGGCTGCTAACCTAGCATACTCCCTCAATTCCCTATGCCGCTCCAACTCTCCATGACCCGCGCTTGTCAAATCGTCTCCATAGAAGTCCTCATCCGGCCCCAGCTCTTCCTCACCCTCACCCCAGAAGCCGATCTTGCCTATAGGCTCCTCGATTTCCGAGGCGTTTTCCGGAATAGGCGCAAACTCATCACCGTACGTTGTCCCCAATAAGCCCTTACGCATCGCATCACGTGTAGTGTCAGGGTCATTATAATCGAGGTCTTCAGAGAGTTGTTTCAGTGCATCTTCCATTGCTGCCTCTTGTCTTTCCTGTTTCTCGGTTTCAGACAGTGGTCGATCTGGTTTCTCATACCACTCGATTTTCCGTCGCGGGTTGAGCCCGTTATTTGCGACCGGCTGTTTGGCCGATATCGTCTCTCCTGTCAGGGGATTGGATTCTTCTGCATAGCATTGAGTCGTCGAGGACAATGATCGTTGCCATTGGACCGTGGGTCTCACTTTGACAGGATGAACGGGTAAGCGCGGAGGGCATCTACCTGAATAGACCAGCAATCGCCGTGATATGGACGCCATTGGTGATGATGAAGTGTCGAGGCTCGCGCAACATTTTCAGGAAAAGCGGATTTTCTTGGCATCGAGGAAGAACAGTGCGGCCGACCACCGAGCTAATACGAGGCGACTACAGTTCCGCAACCTGCACCAAATACATAAGTCATTCATCACTCAATCCACATTGCCCTTATCTTCCCCAGCATGGCTAAGACATTTATGTGGTCACCAAGCCCGAACATGAAAGTGTGCTTTGTCACTACAGGAGCTACAGCACCGTTTACCGCTTTAATCGAATCTGTTCTGAAGCCGTCGTCAATCGACGCCTTCAAAGATGCAGGGTATACGCATTTGCTGATTCAGTATGGTACTGCCAAGAATGTTTTTGACAGTAGTATGGGCTCTGTTCGAAGCCAACTACAGCCGGAAGCTGGGAAAGAAGGTCTAATTGTTGGTGGATTCGACTTCAACCCAGACGGCCTCAAGACTCAGTTCAAGTTGGTTGGCGATTCTAAAGGTGTAGTTATATCCCACGCTGGTGCGTAATCCACTGCAAATACAATGCCCATCGAGCAGGATTAATAGATGGAAAAGGCTCGGGCTCCATTTTGGAAGCGCTTCGATATCAACTCCCCTTGATCGTGGTCCCTAACACAGCACTGCTCAACAATCACCAAGAAGAGCTTGCGGTGGCTATGGAGAAGTCAAAATACCTTCTCAAAGGAGATATTCAGTGAGTTCTTGGGGATTTCTAGTTGCTGGGTATCTAAACACTTTTAATTGTAGGCAATTAGCACCGGCTATTCGCAAATCCGAAGAATTCAGAAATAAGATGGGGCAGTTTCCCCCTATCACTAGCGGGAGACATAGGGAAACTAAGAGCTTCGGTGCTATCATGGACGAAACACTAGGTTTCCTGGAGTGAAAAAGGTGCACAGAACGGCTGCAGTTCTATGATTACTAAGGTCTTGCGCGACTTTTGCGCATCCATCTCACGCGGACAACTACCGAGACTGCTCACGTCTATTCCGATGTTCTCCTATGTTCAAACAGAGCCTTTGAAAGCTACATTACTGATCTTATCCTTTCTAGAGACGAAAGGTAGGTAGGCGGTCGGAAATGCTTACAACCTCGCTAGGGAACCCCGAGATCCCATGGGATCTCGGGGATATGCCCCCATATAGCGGAAATGGCCGAGGTAAATGAAGATTCGAGAAGAGAAACAGAAGACAGAAACAGCTCGGGCGCTCATTGTGTTCATTCCGTCTCTTTGCACTAGTTTTCTCACTATAGGGTTGCAGGTTACAACACCCAATGTGCAGGCATTGTGTATCTCCAGCATAGAGGCCGTTGAAAGGCCTATGAAGAGCTTATTAAGTAACCGATGGTTTAGATGCAAATTGCGAGTGATGCAATTGCGGCTGTTCCTACTGGCCACGCTCGACAACCATCCCGGTTTGTTATGATACATCGACACTCTGCTCAACCTCCAACCCCCCTCTTCGGCAGTCATTAGCGGGAGTCAGCAACCCTTCATCACCGTCAGAACTACGACATGTCAGAACGCTGCACATATTGTCTCTATTTGTCCACCCAAGCTGTGAGTTTCTCCGATTCGAACGAGTGAACAGCGATTTCATTCGTACAGAGTCTACTCTTCTCCCTAATGCGTATCTTCCCATGACATGTACCGCGCAATCCTGCCTTCCGAATAGGCTCTGCGCATTACTCTCTGCAACCACGATATTGATCGGTCCATGCTATGTATCCACAATGCCCTTCAATTAGATCTAGTCCTAGGAAATGTTTGGGTAACATGGCGTACGCATCACTCCAAGCACCGAGCTAGTAGCGACAAGGAGAGGGCTCGATGAAGTTTTGTAAATTCAGAGAAATTTTCGGGTTAAAAAAAAAAAAAAAATACCGTAGAATATCCATCAAAATGGCCTTGCATACATCAAAAATACATATTGTTTCTCCAGCATTCAACATATTTGAAAATTTTGTTCTACCAATATGAAACTAGATCAGCCTTTACTCCGCTGCATAATAGCCGTCTTGGGAGTTCCTGCTCCTAAAGCAACAGGGCCTTAGTATAAACCTTCCGCTGTCATTCCAGACCCTCTAGGACCGCTTGGAACTTCAGGATTGCTTAGAGGATCGGGATCGTTAGGTTTTACCCTTGCAACGCAGATCCGACCGAGCCTTCTACAGTCATTACCCCCAGATGAGTTTGAGCTTGGCCCAGGATAGTCAGAGGATCCAGCTTTCAGTTTCCACGACCCCACGAAGGTGAAGAATCCTCAACTAATAGGCGGGGGAATGACCGGTCCGACAGACCCCGATCCAAGGCAGGGATTCCTTAGCCCGCTTAGGCCATTGCAGTTTGCTGACATGTCTTGAAGGACTGAAGCATATGTTGCCTCAACAGCGACTTATTTATTCCACCTCCTACAGATGCTTGAGATGTTGACAATGCTATGTGGCCTTTCGGGGCCTCCCGTAATCGGCATGGCCTGGCTAGAGCCGGCCGGGCTAGACAGCAAAACGTTTGCCAGCTTCCGATTGCAAAGGCTATGGGCTGGAGTTGACGTGAGACTTGAGCCACATGCATATCGCGAGCTCCACTGGTATGTAAGATAGGAATATGCATGATATAGTTCCCTAGTCTCTTTTATTAGAGACACTTGCTAACTGTATATCCCCAACTCTAGATACAAGGTGATTGGACGTTGATGCTGAACGGCAGTGTTCGCATTCAAGTAGTCAAAGAAGAAGGCTAGATCTTTGTTGACGATGTCACGTCGGGGAATGTCTGGTTCCCTCCTCCTGGCGTACCGCACTCAATCCAGGCTTTGAGAATGGTTGCGAGTTCCTATTAGTCTTCAATATGGCACGTCCAGCGAGGATAATACATTCCTTGTCTCGGAACTCCTCGAATGTAATCCTGAATTGGCGGTGGCCAAGAACTTCTGCCCTTCAACTGAAAATTTTAAGAATCTTCCCGATAGCCAGCTCAAGATCTTTCCAGGGACGCCTACCCCAGCCGATATTGAGCAGCAGAACGTTACAGGTCCTACTAGTGTCATTCGTAAAGAGTTCACGTATATTTACCATTTCTCAAAACAAGAACCATATAGGGTCCCCGGCGGCGCCATCAAAGTAATCGACCTACAGACATTCCCAATCGTAAACACTTTCTCCGCAGCTCTTACCATAGCCTATCCTGGAGCGACGCGTGAGATGCACTGGCATACTACGAGTGATGAATGGATCTTGTTCAAGGCAGCGCTCGTCTTACTATCTACCAAGCGCCGCCGTCTAGCCGCATTTGACTTTACAGCTAGCGATGTCGGATTCGTACCCGTCCCTAATGCGCACTATCTTAAAAACACTAGCGATTAACCGCTTGTATCTTCGAGAGTGTTGCAGGCACCGCATTATAGCGACATTGGCGTCAATCAGTGGTTGGGATTGGTGCCAATACAGATTGTGAAGGATCATTTGAATGTCGGCGATCAGTTTTTGGCCACGCTACCGAAGGTCGAGCCTTTTATTTTACCCAGAAATCCGAACTTGGAGACTCCAAACTTTACTAGAAATTCGTCGTGAGGGGAAGTTGGTGTTTCATGGCGAGTATCAAGAGATTGTCAGAAAGGGTTTACTAAGAGTCCGTTCAAAATCAGCGGATTTCACTATATTTTTTATCCCAGGTATGATACATAAAGCTTGGCAAAACGTTAATCAAAATCTAATTAGCTTAACGCATACTCTAGAGATCCGGGGAGCTGGTTTATAGTTAGCTCGTTAGCGACATTGTTTTCTCCACTCGTACCACGGCACGAGTTCCGAAAGCCCTCCAGATTTAGCAATGCCTAATCCCGATGAAGCTCCTTTGCGCAACACTTGCAACCGAGTAACCGAGCGTTCTCTGTCACTCCATCACCATACCTCATTCTCATGAGACCTGGGTGCACGTGTCCATACGATACGAATTACACACACGGTCATCGCAGGGCGCTCTCGCTTGTGGCTTGAATCTAGCCGACACCTAAACCTACCTCTAACTAGCTTTGCCAAAAACAACAAAAACAAGCATGCTGCACCTCAGCCCAGCTGCATCGGGAACTTGATAATCCAATCGCCGCGGTTATCTAACGCCTTCCAATTCCGCGATCGCTGAAAGAAGCTTCGCGAGATTTGCTGAACATTAGCACGGGGTACATTGAGAGACATGGGTTATTTGCCAGTGCGCGTGGCTACAGCTAGAGACTTTCAGTTGCCGCGAGGTACAAAGTCCTCGGGATCCCTCGCTGGGCTGGAAATAAGTTCCTGTCTTAACAGTATTGCGCTTTCCAGCGTACAAACAGTGCCTTGCATATGTGCGCTCGTTACTGACAGCAGTTGTTTCCCTCGCTGATTCCCCCTATCTGTCGCGCACATCTAAGACTCTACCTGCTCGCATGAATACTGTCTAATTGTAAATTACTCACTTCGCTGCAATGTTTTTGAGGATACCATTTACTGTGCTCGCCGCGGCGGCGACCCTTGTCAGTGCTGCTCCTGCCAAGTACATCTCCAGCTCGCATCATCGTCCTCGGATGCTAATTATTCCAGTGAACACGAGAAGAGGGGCGTGGCTTACAATTGGGGAACTACTAAATTACGAGCAGTGAATATTGGTGGATGGCTTGTAGTAGAACCGTACGTTATGTTCCCTCCATGTGCCTCGGACATAGAATCTGAAGGATCCCAGGTTCATCACTCCTTCAATATTCGATAAAGCGACCGGGACAAGTGGTATACAAGTTGTCGATGAATGGACGCTATGCCAAAAGCTCGGAAAATCAGGCTGCTTGAACGTCTTGAAACCACACTGGGACAGCTTCGTTACACTTGGTGACTTCCAGAAGATCAAAAACGCAGGCTTCAACGCCGTTCGCATCCCGATAGGTTATTGGTCTTTTATGGATACGGGAGGCCCTTATACGTACGGTGCTGCTCCTTACCTTGAAAAATCCATTGGGTGGGCGCGGCAGGTCGGCTTGAAAGTTATTATTGACCTACACGGTGCTCCTCAAAGCCAGAACGGCTTCGATCATTCCGGCCACAAAATGGCACAACCATACTGGGGCCAAGGCTACAGCATCGCCCAAACGCACGCCGTCCTAAAAATTATCGAATCGAAGTATGCTGCCAAATCATACCAGGACGTCGTCATCGCCATCGAGCTCGTTAACGAGCCCTTCCTCTCTAAACTCGACCCTAACATGCTTAAGCAATTTTATCGGGACAGCTACTACAACCTCCGCAAGATCAGCGACACGCCTGTCATGCTGCATGACGGGTTCTGGGACCCGGCTTGGTTAAATGGTTTCCTAACGCCGAGCGACAACAATGCGCAATTCGTCATTGTCGATCATCATGAGTACCAGATCTTTGACCCGAATCTCGCCGCGATGTCGCCGAGCCAGCACCGCACGCAGGTCTGCAACAATGTGAACAACTACAAGAACTCCGATAAGTGGACAATCGTTGGCGAATGGTCTGGCGCCATGACGGATTGCGCGCACTACTTGAACGGCTTCCGGGCTGGAAACCGCTACGAGGGAACGTTCCCGGGCAGTTGGCGCATAGGGTCGTGCGCGGGCAAGAGTGGGAGTGTCCATACCTGGAGCCAGGAGCAGAAAGACGATACGCGGAAGTACATCGAGACGCAGCTAGACGCCTTCGAAACCACGACGGACGGATGGGTATTCTGGAACTTCAAGACCGAGGGCACGGCGGGCGAGTGGGATTTGTTTCAGTTGTTGGATAACGGCGTGTTCCCGCAACCGATTACACATAGGAGGTTTGGGAGGTATTGCACGAATTTCTAGGGTCGGTTGGAGGTACACGTTGTTCATACACGTTGGGTTAAAGAGGCAAGGTTATGCTCTTGTTGTCATGATAATTTACAGTAAAATAATGGCTAATGGTGTAATCGTACAAGTGTCTTGGGTGTATTTGCGATTGATTGACGCCTTTCTTCCGTCTTTAGTTGTTTACGTCGATCAAGTGGTGAATATCACCGTTTGTGGGAGTACTACATATACAGAATGTAGTTGTGGTAGAAGGCGGGAACTAAACTATTATCCGAATGAGCCTCAACCTCGTCGTAGGACCACACCTCTCCATTTCAAAATACACCAATATGATGGAGTAGATGACACGAGAAGGGGGACGAAATGAACATCATTAAGAAGACCAATAGTCAAAACTAGTTACCAATCCCATTCTCTATGAACCATGATGAAAAACCAAGGGTATCCCGTAATCAAGCAATTCGATCAGGAGTCCCCGGACCTCAGCAAACCAGTGCTCTCCTCATCGCTGTGCCACGAACTTCTCCAGAAAGGCCTTCCATTCTGCATGTCCCTCCAATCCTGAATCCGACCTGCAGCCTTAAAGCCCCAGTGCCATACAAGACCCGCAATGAACCCCACTGCATCATTTCTAAAAGCTAGTAGGGCGGCAACTGTAATTAGCATCACCATCCACCTTTCCTTCCTCTCTTTTCCATCAAGCTCTTTCAGCCTATTGTCATCCCAGGTGGAGTCGCGATCCAGGACTCGCAGATCTCGGGCGTCTGTATTGAGGCTCTCGCCGACTTTCGCCAGTTCGATGCCCGCGGCAAGCACCAAGATCCCAAGAAGCGATTTCGGGATGTTCGAAAGCACACCAACGATGGGTGTAGGCTTCCAGAGCGCTATTATACCGAGGAAGAATTTGAATGAGCCCAGAAATATGATGCTTGATCCGCTGCGCGCACCAAAACAATACTGGCCGGCTAGACCACCGGAGCCGTGACATGCCGGCATCGAGCCGAACCAACATCCAATCAGATTGACGAGTGCCACTGAGATTCCGATTTCCGTCACGGTTGGAGCGGCTGGGTAAGGCGGCGAGGGTAGGAGGTCCGATGCGAGTGCCGACGCTGCAATTACGGAGTTGAGGAGGGTTAGCGGTAATTGTCCCAAGGATGCCGTTGTAGTTGCTTTCCAGAAATCGCGGCCAGAGGGCTGGACAATGGGGATGGCTGATCCAAACGAAGGGGCCGAGTTAGTGTCCTCTGGGGAGAATAGAGACAACACCATGCCAAGACTGAAGACAATGATAGCGTATGGAAGTTTAGGATACGCGAATGTGAAAATCAAAAGTAGGACAGCGGCAATAGCCCACAGAAGGTTGTCGCCCCACCAAGGTCCGATCCAACCTAGGGGTGCAAGAAGTGAGGATCCGCTGCTCAAGCATAGTGATAAGCCAGCACCGACTTGGATACCCTTGATGACTGGGACTGGTGTAACTCGAGATGCCCAGCTTATCAGACCTGTGACGCTCATTATTCCAACGAGGCCCGCTACGACCAGTCCAGCGGCGGCATTTTCTTCCATGGTGAATTTTCGAGCGATAGCAACGGCGGCTATGGCTTTCATAGGTTGCACCGGCAGCGGTATTCCGAAAGCCACTCCTGTCAGAATGTTTGCTGCACCAGTGAATAGGAGTGTAGATGAAAGGGAAATCGATTTCGTTATCACCAGTGCTGTCATGAGCGGGAGAAGCGTCCCTAAGTCTCCGAACGATCCCGACAGTTCCGCAAGAGGCGATGACTTGGAGGTATCAACATTGTGCCTGTGAATCCGCTGGAGGTGGGGAAGCGGATTTGCGAAAATGAATACCATATCGCAGGGAGATGCTGTAAAGACTAGAATTTCTCGAGACCAAAAAGAATAATGAACCCCTAGAAGCCTAGGAAATGTGTACTTTCATAATATTATCAGGAGCCGGCGTTGTTATTAGTAAGAACCTGGTCATGCTGAGAACGCAGTGGCTTTGGAGATGGTTAACGTAATCAGACCTAGCACCGATCGAACCAATCAGAGCCGATAAAATATCGGAGATTGCCGATATATTGCCAATCGATCCGAGCCGATACCGTGACTAATCGCGTGACGCCCCACCTCGCGTAACGCCCCAAATTTGGTTGTATATGAGAACACGATTTTGAGGCTATTGAGCTCTATATATATCGCACTATCGCAGGATTTTGAGTAGAGGGGGAATATCGAGCTCGGAGAATATATATATAGCGTTAAATTATACGCAATAATGCTGTAGCAGGTTGATTTGCCTCCCTCAGCGATTTAATCGCTCTACCTGCTTGTCACGAGAGGCTACGAGCAGGGACGACAAAGTTCATCTAACGCTTGATATTGTATGCTACATACAGATCTCAGGTGTAGTACAAGAGGATAGCTAAGGAGCAAGCTATACGCGAGGCAAGCAGGAAGATAAAGGGGAAGAAGGCACGTGCGCGGAAGCGAGCGCGCCACGTGCAGGTGTTAGAGGGAACGCGAGGATACCGTAACCATACTAGGCAAGAATAAAAATTTATCCGAATATCCGCGGATATTTCATACTAGGCCTAATTTGGATCTGGGCAGATCCTACCTACAGAAAAATATTCTGTAAATGTATGTTGTATAATAGATCTACCCTTATTATAGATTCTTAGACAGAAATAGCTAACTAAACACTCTAAAATCTTTAGATATTTTTTTAACCTTATCTTTCTTATAAATCTATAGTAAGAGGTCTAGAGAATTATATAATATAGTATTATAAATAATATATCTTATAAGTAAATAGTTTATATAAGCGAGTAGTCTACTCTATTATTAAAACGCGATATCTAAACTTTTAATAATAATATAATAACGAAATAATAAGAATATAGTTTAAAATAAGAATTAAGTAAACTTAACTTTTTTAACTATTAAAAGAAGCTAAATAAATAGTAAAAGATATACTATTTTAATATTTAATATAATTTAAACGATTATATACTAATAATATATTAGAATCTACTTATAGTATAATTATAAGCCTAATTTAAAAAGACTAATAAAACTTAAAAAAAGGTTATTATTTAATATATACTTAACCTAGATTTATAAGAATTTATATCTACTTTAACTACTATATAAAATATAACTAATAACTTACTTATTAAATATAGTATAAACTAGATATTATAGATATTTCTAATAGAATTCTTATATTAAACTTAATTAAAATTTAGAATTTTATATAACTATTAGAATAAAGTTAATATAGAATATATAATATATTTAATTATTTAGTTAATTAAATAACTAAATAAGAAAAATAGTAAGAAAACTAAATTATATTTAAATATTTTTTAATTTTAATCTTTATAGTCTTTTATAGTTAATTTAAATATCTTTTATATATTCTACTTATATACTTCTATTATAAATATATAAAAATAATTTTCTATAATATATAATTACTTTTAGTTATTATTCTATTTTATATCTAACTAATTAGAGGCTATTATATTTTAACTACTCTTATAAAGTTAGAAAAAGTAAAACTAGTTAAACTATTCTAATTATAAGAAAAGAGATACTTTTAGTAAGTAATATAGAAAACTTATATAAGTAGAATATTAGGATTAGCTAATAAAGCTACCTTTTTAAAAGTAAGTATAATAACTATATTTATAAAAATATAGAATAAGTTAGTATAATAATAGAACTAGTTAGTTCTAGTAGATAAATAGATAAGAAGCCTAAATAAGATTAAAGATAGCCTTTTTAAAAATCTTAAAAAAATATAAGAAATAGTTAATAGTAAATAAGAAATAGAAATTATTAAAATTATTTAGAAACTTAAATAAGTAGAAAGAGTACTATAAATAATATATTATTAGTAATAAATTAAATTAGTACTATTTAATAAGTTTAATAGAACTAGATTTAAATTTAAAGGATTTTTAGTAGTAGTTAGAATTTATATTAATACTAACCTAAATATTATCTAGTATAAGAATATTATAGTATTTTTATATTCCCTCTAATATCTATATATAGCGCGCTTGCTTTAGTATATATACCTTTTTCTTCTCTTTTATCTTTTTACTTACTTTACGTTTAACTTACTTTTTAGCTATCCTCTTATACAACACCTAAGATCTATATATAACATATAATACTAAGTATTAATAAGCCTTATTATCCCTACTTATAGCCTTTTATAATATTAGGATAGTTCGTCTAGTTATATAGTAATAGTAGCTAGATAGCTGCTATAAATCTTTAGGTAGAAATCTTTATTATTCCTCGTCTAGATTTTTTTTCTTCTTTTCTAGCGATATCTAGCTAGATTACTAGCCTAATAGCTATCCTACTACTTATATAGTAGTAGTAGTAAGAGCTCTAGAACTAGCTATCGTCCTCCCTCAATACGCTATCGTCCTCTCTCTACTATAGTCTTCGTTTCTTATTCTACTAGCTTCTTTCTATACTAGTTCCCCGTTCTATTAGTAATATAATAACTATATTAAGCTTATTTAGTATATTACTTATTATACTAGACGCTAGTTC
>ML986795.1:58767-72631 GCA_010094045.1 Lojkania enalia
AAGCGAATAGTATCTAGATAAGCTTATCTATAGATTATATATATACCTGGGTAATATTATATAGTTTATAATATATACTATATAAAGCTATTAGTAATAGGTTAATAGCTAGGATTAGCCTCTAACTTATTCTCTAAATTGTAGGAGACTATATAAGAATCTTCTTCTTCTCCTTATTTAAATACCCTATAAATATAAGTTGTAACTTTTTATATAGTTTTGTTAATTTCCCTTTAACTTCACGTACGAGTTATAGGTTAAGAATCTATCTCTTATAGACTAATAGATTATACGAGAGTACCTTAAATATACTACTTATAATTAGACTCTCTATTTCTATATAATCTAATTCTTCGAATAGTCTCCTAGGTATTATAATTATACTATCTATATAGAGTTTAGTCGCTAGTATATAGTCTTCCTTTTCCTTTTAAATTAGGAAGGTTATAGCTTATATAAGATTCTTGCGCGGTCTTCTTTAACCTCTCTTAACTAACTATAGTTCTAGTTCTAGTTTATATAATAAATCTAATACTACTTAAAAGGCTGTTTTATATAGTTTATTAGTTAAGGCTAGTTACTTATATAGGTAACCTCTCCTTTATACCTATAGAGGGCCCCTTTATATAGGCGCTAGTTTATCTAGGTCCGGCAGTTCTTATATAGGTTTATCCTCGTCTTTTATATAATAATACAGCCTAACTTATATATAGTAGAACCTCTCTAGACTATTCTCTATCTTAATAATAACATCTTAGGCCTTAATCCCCTTTACTATATATAGTCCTATCTATCCTTTCTTCTCTCGCTATATCTTTACTTTAGAACTAAGTAGAAGATTTAGGACTTTATATACTATTAGGCTATTCTAGGTATTAATTATATAATTAATATTAACTTTTACCCTCTTACTTTAAAGTATTCTTATTACCTTTTATATAGTATTAGCTTATATAGTAATATTAGGGGATAATATAAAGTCTATATTAATTCTTAGGTATATTCTAAATATAAGTAATATAAGTATAAAACTATTTAGTTCTACTATATTATTAAAAGCTTTAATAGTTATTTATAATACTAACTTATTATCTATATAATTATCTAATTCTATATAAAAGATGTTATATATATATTATAGTAGTATATATAACGTATTCTACTATTAAAGCGGCTAAACTATTAAAGCGGCTACTTTTTCTTAGCATTATAAACACTACGTACGAACTATAATAAATCTATAATACAACCTTCTATTAATTTAATAAGAAGGTAGAATTGAGCTTACCTTATAGGCGTATAAATTAGGCTAGTTTAAGAGCGTATAACACGCTACTATAGCTTTTAACGTATAATATTAACAACTCTCTACTTAACTTTATAGAATCGCGTTTCGCTCTTATATACAACTAAATTACTAGAAGCTTATAGTAACCGAAGAATAAATAATCGTATAATATATTCTTAACCTTAATTCGCGAGGATTTACGCTCCGGTTATATAAGGTAGTAGATATAGCAGATAAACTATTAGATATATATAGTAGAATACTTATAAAAAAGAATTAGTTTAAACAATTTATAGCGCGTATAAATAAGCTTAAAATAGCTTTTAATCGAGTAAAGGATTATTAAAGAATAAAATAAGAGAATCTAGAGGTTATTAATATATAGTTTAAGCTTATATAGGATATAATTGCAAAATATAGTATATATAATAATAATATCTACAACTTTAATAAGATAGACTTTTAGATAGGTATTATTAGTACTATAAAGGTTATTATAGGTTTAGAATATCGTATAAGGCCTACTCTTATACAGCTAGATAATTACGAGTAGGTTATAATTATCTAAAGTATCTACGCTACTATATATACAACCCTACTATTTATTATCTATAAAGAATATATCTATATCTCTATATAGTATAAAAAAGTAGGTATACTATACAATTGGAAAATTTTAGTCTCTAAGAACGGCTAGATAAATAATACGTTTAGTCTTAAGTAGCTAAAGTATTTTAATAAGTATATAAAGATATATTAGATAGAATTATATAGGCTACTTATTTTAAACAGCTATAAAAGCTACCTTAACTAGAAATTTAAAGATTACTATCTTATACGAAAGATTCTAATACTTTATATACTATTACTAACCTATATACTACTAGTTTATATAATAACTACTATTGTAGTCGTATACGCGCCGGGGCCTTATTTATATTAGATTAGTTAGAGGTAGTAACTTTAGTAAAGAGAGAGTATTAGGTTCGCCGGTTCTTCGAATATAATAAGTATATTTAAAAGTCTAACAGAGTAACGAGATAAATCTACGAGAATAACTATAAAGGATTTAATCTAAGTAAGAAGATCTTCTATCTTATATAGCTAAGTCTAAGACTGCTAAGCCTAGCTTATTAGGTCTATCAGGTCTATTAGGTCTATCCTACTATACCTAATACTTCTACTATAGTTACGTATATAGGTTATATTATACTTCGTTATCTAACTAATTATCTCTCTAGTTCCTGTAGTCCTACTACTTACTATTTAATAACTAGTCCTTAATATACTTCTACCTATTATTACCTTATTAGTTCTTATCTAAGTTAACCTTTATAGTAGCTAATATTAGATTAAGCTCTAGTTATAGAAGTAGTACTTTTTAGTATTCTATATTTATAATACTTACTTCTCCCTTTATAGGTTTGTCCCGAAGCTCTCTAATCTATTACTTTACCTATTCTATCTAGGTGTAGTATTCTACTATTATTAGTAGCTTATTCTAGCTTCTAATATACTTAATATAGGTATACTATAAGACCGTGTCTATATTTTCCCGTTCTAGGGTTGGTACTTTATATATTCTGGTAGGTCCTACTTAACTCGCGAGTATAGCTCTGTTTTTCTTTCTTTTCTCCTCTTACTATACTAAAGGTTTAACGCAAGAATACCTCTACCTATAATTACCGTACTAGTTTCTTAATTCTTTTACTAGGTATTATAATAGATCCGCCTTACTATTATTTAAACTACTAGTCTATAAACCGCAACTATTATAGTAATACTACTCTCTCTTCTATATATAGAGAGTATCTTTCTTAGGGTTTATCTTGCGATCTTTCTTTAACTAAAGGTACCTTTTGCCGTTTTCTAGCAAATATATTAAAAGCCTATAAGAAGTCTACCTCTATCTATTAAGATTTTATAGCTGTTAAAAAAGAGGGAATTTATTATTTAGAGGAATCCACGCGTTACTATCAGGCGGCTCTTTCTTATCTAAAATATACTAAGAAGCATATTCGTTCTCTAGAGGAGTATAGTCTTAATCTTGGTAAATAAGAGGTGAAGTTAATAGAAGAGTAAGAGAAGTTAGAGGAAGAAGAGAGGAGGTCCGCCGTATCCAAGGCGCCTTTTACTATTAACCTAAGTTCTATATAAGAGGTTTCTTCTATATTACCGCTACTATTACTTCCTAACTAAGCTCTACTTAATAACCTATCGTTCTAGCCTTCTAATAAAACTTCTTTAGCTTTATAGTATAGTTGGTTAGATTCTATACTAGTTCCTATAAACTTTCCTCCTATAAGTATCCTTCCTACTTTACTAGATATTTCTATTAATATCCGAACCGTTTTCTAGCTAGTATATATTCTACTTTATATTCCTATTCTAGTTCTATATTAATAGTTTCTTATAGTAGTATATTATCTGGTACTGGTTCTAGTTTTAATTTGTGAAATACTAGGTATATTTTTATATATTCTAGTAGCCTTAGTTTAAAATTTATAGGTTTAACCTATTCTTTAATTAGAAATAGTCCTATTCTCTTATAATCTAGTTTCTTTATAGGCCTCTTAGTCTTTAAGTTTTTTGTTAATAGGAAAACTTTACCCCCCTCTTTAAAGGTTAGTCCCTTAACCTTTAGCTTATTAGCTTATTCTACTATTTTAAGGTTTCTTAACTAAATCTTTTCCCTAAGCTAATTATAGATTTCTTTTATTTCCCTAGCTTTTTAGTCTGCTAGTAGAACTAGAAACTCTTTCTTATTCTATTTCTAATATATAACAGCTTTTCGTCTATAGTTAGCTTTAAAGAATATAGTCTCTATTATATTTTAGGTTATTTTATTATAGGCTATCTATACTATAAGTAATAATTTAACCTAATTATCTTATTATTTATTAATATATATTTTTAAATACGTTTCTAGACTCTAGTTAACTTATTCTATCTAACCGTCTGTCTATAGGTAGAAGCTAGTTAATATCTATTATTAGATTTCTATCTTCTCTATCTATTCTTACTAGTATTTAGACGTAAACAGCTTATCTCTATCTAAAGTAATATATTTAAGAATTCCGTGCTCCGCGAATATTATATATAATAACTTATATGCTAGTTCGGGTGCTATTATAGTTTCTAATACTAGTCTAAAGTATATATATTTCGTTAACTAATCTACTATATTTATAATTATATCGCATCTTCTTCTTAACTCTAATTCTACTAACTCTAGTAACTTGGTTATAAAGTTGATTATAATCTATTCCTATAGTTCTTTAGGTGCTTCTAATAGCTATAAGAATCTATAAGACTTATACCTTATAGCCTTATTCTTTTCGCATTCTAAACACTTGTTTAGTACATCTTATACTTCTTTTCTCGCGTTGGTGAGGGTAAAGCTCTTCCTCAGCCTTTACTCTATCTCTACTACTCTTAAATATCCCTATTCTAGCAATTCGTATAATTCTTTTATTATCTACTTTTATACATGCGGATATATATATAGTTGTTTTTAAGTTACGTTTTTAATTACTTTTACCTTATTACTACTTATTAGATATCGCTCTACTATCTACATGTTTCTTAGCTTCTATTACTAGTTTTACTCTAGTATAGTTAGTCTTATAACTTAAGCGACTTATAGGTGGTTATATATAAGAGATCTATCTAATTTCTATCTTAGGATCGCGTCTCTTTTATACTTTTCTTTAGTTATATAGTTAGCTCTACGACTTAGTACGTCTATAGCTATATTTTCTAACCCTTTCCGGTACGTTATTCTAAAGTTATAGTCTGCTAACTATTCTACCTATTATATTTATCTTCCTATAAGTTCTTTTATTATTATAAAGTATATAAGGTTTTTATAATCTATCTAGACTTTAAATAGATATTTAGTTCCTACTAGATATACTCGCTATTCTCTTAACGCTTTAACTATTACTAACAGTTCTTTATCGTATATATTATAGTTGAGTTCTTCTAGTTTCATTTTTCTTAAAAAGTAGGCTCGTAGCCTCTACTTTCTATCTTTATCTTACTGGTTTAAGTAAGTACCTATTACTTTATCTAAAGTATCGGTTTCTACTTAAAATTACTTCTCTAGGTCTAGCATCCTTAATATTAATACTAAGGTAAAGTAAGCTTTTAGTTTTTTAAAGGCTTTTTACTACGCTTCTTACTACTTAAACTTCTTTTCTTTCTTAGTAATCTCTGTTAAGGATACTACTACTCTAGAGTACCTGCTTATAAATTTCCTATAGAAATTCGCGAAGCCTAGGAAAAATTAAACTTATTTAACTAAAGTAGGTACTAGCTATTCTAGTATTACTTTAACCTTTTCTTATTCTATCTTAATACTGTCTCTAGATATCTAGAACTCTAGAAATCCTATTCCTATCTTATAAAACTTATATTTCTCTAGGGCTATAAGTAATTTATACTCCTATAGTTTCTCTAGTACTTTTCTAATATACTCTTTATACTCTTTTAGCAATCTATTTATATAAACTAGAATATCGTCTAGGTATACTATTATAAATATATCTAAGTATTCTCTTAATATATTATTTATAACTACTTAGAAGGTTACTAGTATATTTATAAGTCTAAATAGTATTACTAGATATTTAAAGAGACCTTCTCTTATCTTAAATACCGTTTTCTATTTATAGCCCTTCTTTATCCAAATTTAGTAGTATCCTTCTCTTATATTAAACTTTATAAACTACTTAGCTTCTTATAATTAACTTATAAGTTCTATTATCCTAGATAATAGATATCTATTTTTCTTAGTTGTATTATTTAGCTGTTTATAGTCTACGTATAACTTTAGTTTACTATTTTTCTTAGGTATAAATAATATTAGTAATACTATTTTACTCTAGCTTAGTTGTATATACCCTCTTACTAAATTCTTTTAGATATACTTCCTAAGTTCCTCTCTTTATTCTCGGTTTAAATTATATATTAGACTAGGTTTTAGCTTCTTTTTATCCTTAATAATAATTTTATAGTCGTATTCCTTATACTTAAATAACTCTCTATTTTCTACTTCTTTATATAGCCCTATAAATTTGCTGTAATTCTCTTAGATTTCTTAGAGTATACTGTCGTCTTATAGTTCCTTATATACTTTCTAAACTACGACGATACCTAGCATCTATTTTATTTTCTTAAGATGTCTCGCTCTTATAGCTGCTAATACTTTCTATATTAACTATAGACCCGAAAAACGCCTTACCTTATACTATTCTACTACCCGTTCCGTCTTAGATCGGCTCTATAATCTATAAACTATCCCTTACTACTAATCTACTCTAGGATTATATTTAGCTAACTAGTTTATACTTAGTAATATATTAAATTTTCCTAGGTTTATAATATTAATACTTCTTATATTAGTATATCCTATAACGTTAAGCGCTCGCTTCTTAGTTTCTATTAGTACAACTCTTCTACTATAGTCTATTAGCTTATTATCTACTAGGTGTATCGTGTAAGATACTACTTTTTCCCTCTACTCTATATTATTCTTATAAACCTATTACGCCGATATAAACGTGTCTAAAGCTCTACTATTAAGTAATACTCTAAACTTCCTCCTGTTAAATTCTATTTAGAGTACTATATATAAAGGTACTATACTAGTAACTCTTCTAACAGCTTTCCTACCCAGTTCTTTAGTATAGCTATTACCTTAGGGGCTGCTTAGTTTTTTAACTAAGGTAAGAAGAATTCTACCTTCTCCTTTTCTCCTCTATATAGTAGATATCTATCTATACTATACCTTATCTATAGTTCTTAGGTATAAGCGGCCTTTACTTACTTACTATATATCTTATACCTCTATCCTAAGAAATACTATTACTATTTAATTAGTTAGTAGTCTTTATTTAATCTTTGCTATTTAAATACCCTAAATATATTTTAGTAGTACTAGTATTTAACTATATATTATTTCTAGCTTAGTACTTTATATTCCTTTAAATATATATTATCTTTAGGACGTTCTTCTTCCTTAGGTATACTTACTCCTATTATCTTATAAGCTATAATATTAAGTCGTCCTCTAACATCCCCTTATATCTCCTTTACCTCTAAAACTACTTTCCTTAGCTCTTTAGCTTCTACGAC
Source organism: Lojkania enalia (assembly GCA_010094045.1). Taxonomy (NCBI): domain Eukaryota; kingdom Fungi; phylum Ascomycota; class Dothideomycetes; order Pleosporales; genus Lojkania; species Lojkania enalia. The sequence continues at coordinate 66,194 of ML986795.1, forward strand.
GATTTTACTAAACTAGTATAGATACTCTATTCTAAAGTAAATTAGACTTCTATAAATCTAACAGTACCTGTTTTCTATATAATCTTCTATTTTATCTTAAAATAGTAAGATTCTTAGCAATAATTATATATCTATTCTCGGCTATATTCCTAGTTTTATTTTAATGCTCTTATATATCTAGCAATTATCCTAATAATAGCTGGCCTAATCTTTTTTACAGCTATTCTTATAGGATAGTATATATTTCTCTTTTTTATCTTTCGCTAGTTCTATAGGGTAGTTTTAGTATATCTCTTATATATACTCGAATATTTTTTCATTTATAACCTTTCCTACTAATTTTACTACAGCCTCTAGTACGTCCTAGCTATCTTAAAACGTTACTTCTTCGAACAGGATGTTCTAGTATTCTTAGGAGTATAGTTTTATCTAGTATATTTTATTATAGATCTAGTACTTCTTTTACTTTATTCTTTCTAGAATTATTATACTATTAAGTCTTAGTACATTTAATAGATATTCTGTGTATCTGGTAACTACTACTGCCCTTCTTAGCTATAGCTAATAATTGCTTCCTTCTTTTGCTAAATAGTATGTTCCACATCTATTATCTATATAATATATCTAGTACCTTATTAGTTATTAGTATCTATTAGTAGATTGCGTAGTTATTATTCGGGCTTCCTTCTTCTTACTTAGATATTCTTTTATATAGTACCCTTTCTGTCTATATAGAAGGCACGCTCCCTCCTTAAGCCTTTCTTTCTTAAGATTACTTATCCTTAATTATTGGTGGTTCTTTCCCTTATTCTTTTCGACTTTTCTAAGGACTATTAGATTATTATTCTATAGTACTATCTTACTTTCCTTTTTTACTAGTATAAATATCTGCGGCTAAGATCTTTTCTCTATTTCTTATTTATACTAATAGTTATTAATTCTAACCACCAATTCGATTATTTCTAATAGCTTTATTAGCCTTTCTTCTCTAGCTAGGTTATCCTTAACCTTATCCTTAAGACCTTTGTAGAAGATTCCTACTAATATACTATCGTCCCATCCCAGTCTAGTACTAAGTTTCTAGAATTCTATAGTATAATCTATTACCCTCTTAGTCTAGGTTAGCCTTAGTAGCTTCCTTTATACTTTCTATTCTATATCTACTTTTCTAAAGACATTTCGGACCTTATTTTTAAATTCTTCCTAGCTCTTAAAGAGTTCGTCTATAGATTCTCTAGTCTTCTTTATATTACCTCTATTCTCCAGCCAATCTACTATAAATAGTTCGGCCTATACTAGTAGTATCTCTTCTATATTTATTATTGTAGCTAAGATCTTATCTTTATCTAGGAAGAAGGTTGTACTATTAAACCTAAAGTACAGCTCTATTAATATAAGAAAAGGGTTAATATATTCTTTCTTACTATTAAACTTTTTTAGTAAAGCTATCTTAGCTTATATTTATTATTTAGCTTTAGCTAGGTCGGCTCTAGCTATAGCTAGCTTATATTATATCTATATAATACGGGTCTCTTATTCCTATACTTTCTATACTATAGCTTTTTTTAGGGCTTATAGTCTTTAAGTTATCGTAACTTAACTTTATAATATAGTAGATATCTTTAGATAGTTCCTATTCTCTTAACGTTAGGTAGTTATTATATTACTAACTTATATACCGCTAGTTTATATAATAACTACTATTACAGTTATATACACGCCGGGGCCTTATTTATATTAGATTAGTTAGAGGTAGTAGCTTTAGTAAAGAGAGAATATTAGATTCACCGGTTCTTTAAATATAATAAGTATATTTAGAAGTCTAATAGAGTAACGAGATAAATCTGCGAGAATAACTATAAAGGATTTAATCTAAGTAAGAAGATCTCTTATCTTATATAGCTAAGTTTAAGACTGCTAAGCCTAGCTTATTAGGTCTATTAGGTCTGTTAGGTCTGTCCTGCTATATCTAATACTTCTACTATAGTTATGTGCATAGGTTGTACTATACTTTATTATCTAACCAATTATCTCCCCAGTTCTTATAGTCCTACTACTTACTATTTAATAACTAGTCCCTAATATACTTCTACCTATTATTACCTTGTCGGTCCTCGTCCGAGTTAACCTTTATAGTAGCTGATGTTGGATTAAGCCCCAGCTATAGAGGCGGTGCCTTTTAGCGTTCTATATTTATAATATATACCTTCTTATTTATCGTATATACTTTAACCTCTTAATATAGTTTACTTCTTACTATTAAAGCTGAAGTATTTATAATATATATAAGACTTAGCGCGCTAACGCGTCTACTATATTAATAAAGAAAGCTTTCTTCCAACTTTTAAGAACGCGTTTTTTAACGTATTTACGTATAAGAACTATTAAAAGGCCTTTAAAGTAATAGAAATTATTTCTCTAAACGCGCAGGTTATATTAAATTACTTTAATATATAACTATATACTCTACTAGAACTATTTCTATAAGAAGACTTTTAGTAGTTTAAAACTCTAAGTAATATATATAAATTTTATAATAGTATAGGTAAGATAATAGGTCTAAATATAGCACGAATCTACTTAGAGGTATATAGAAGTATATAAGAGTTTAGGGACCTAAGAATTCTATTAATACTTATAAGCCTTATACGAAAGGATATAGAAGAACTCTTAAGCTACTTATAAGGGAGTATACAACTATATACGGAAGGGAAAAGGGGTAGAACTAGGAGTAGAATAAGATAAGTAAAAAGCTTTAGGATAAGGTTATATATAAAGCTTTTTGTAGAACGATTTCTTTGTATTATTATACTACCCCCCTCCTTATAGGTTAATAGTTCCTATTTATACTAGTTCGGAAGAGAATCGGGGCTATTATAAATAGGTTCTAGTATAAAGAAATTTCTTTAAGAAGGTATTTACTAGTAAAGGCTAATACGCGTAGTTGCCTATAGAGATACGTTTATTAATATAATATTAAGTAAGGTTTTTACGGTAAGTATAATTAACCTATATATTAGCTAGTAACTACTATTATAATAGTTTATTAATATTGTAATTTCGTCGCGTATAGTAATAAGCGTTTACTAGCCTTAGTATATTACTAGATTAATATTAACTAAGCTTTCTTAACTAAATAATAACTTCTACTCCGTATATATTATTGCACGTCCCTAGTACTATTAATTATTAAAGTATTACTAATACCTTATAGAAAAAATTAATTAATATACTACTCTACCTACCTCCTAAAGCCTCTTTAAAAGCCTTCTAAATTATCTACCTTTAAACTATATATACGCTCACCTACGGGTAGTATATAATATTTATCTTTTAGTCTCTAAGATTAAAAAAATACGAGTATTATATCTTATAAAATAAAAAGTACAACCCCGTATAAATTATATCTAATACTAGTAGAGTACTTACTATTAACGTACTTATAGATCCCCTCCTACTATAAAGAGGAGTTTCTAGTCCTCTAGGGCTATCTTAAACTATAAGTAGCGGCCTAATATATAGGAGATAAGGAGGATAAAAAGATAACCTTTAAAGCTGTTTTAGAGTCTACTTATAGCCTAGTACTTATAGCCTAGATTATAAGAAGTTAGGAAGATAGCCTTCTTATAGCTAGTATCTAGGTAGCTTTATTCTACTAGAGTACTAAGTTACTCTATTAGGTTTCAGCCTTAAAGACTCTAATATCTAGTTTTTAAGCTAATATTACAGCGCTTTTAAGCGGCTAAGAATAAGATAAGAGAGGTTTAAGAGGAGTCCGGAGGGAAGAAAGAGGAAAGAGGGTAGAGGAGAAGAGAACTAGGAAGGTATCTAACAGCCTACTATCAGACCTTTTAGATTCTATAGAAGAATAATTTTAGGCCTATACTTTAGTTTTTAAAATCTACTATTTAACTCTTATATATTATTATCTACTAGATAATCTATATTTTCTATACTATCCTTATATATTTTAATCTATTTAGTTAGAGCTTTTAGAGGTTTTAGCTAATTTAGATACTTATTATAAAAAGCTTTTAGCTTATAAGACGAACCTATAAAATTTAAAGCTTTATACTAGACTAGATTAGGATTATATTCTACCTATTTTACACGGTATTTAAAGGTCTTATAATATAGCTTACTAGCTAGTATTTCCTTAACCTTCTACTCTTCTACCCCCTTAATAGCAATAGTAGGTGGTTTCGGAGCTTTTTACCCTAGTAGAGGGTTCTAGGGGTTTTTATATAGTAGGTTTAGTGCGAAGATATTATATATTCTTAATCCTAGGGGTAGTTATAAATAGTATAAGTTTCTAACCTATTCTAGTACTTTAAAAGGGCCCTTCTATTAATTAGATAGCTTTTAGCTCGGTTTCTAAACCGTAAAATTCTTAGTATTTAAATAGACTATATTACTAATCTACTAATTAATTAGTTACTAGTAATAGTTAATAATAGATCATATACAATCCTAAACCTTCTTAATATTAGCCTTTACAGTTTCCTAAACTATATATATACAAGTTACTAGAACTAAAATATTCTTATAATTTAATTTATCTATTATAGTAATAGAATTAATAGAATATTTCTAATTCCAACTCTAATAGGGTTTAAATCTATATAGAATCTAATATAGAGATATTCTAATAGTTTTATAGGGTAAAATTGCTTATACTTAGTCGATTATAGATAATAGAGAACTCTAGTTATTCTAGTAGAAGGATATAAAAGAGCGTAGTCTCTAATCGATATACTTATTTATAATCTCTATCTATCTATTAGTCTCTTTATAATAAGTAGTAGATAGTTTAATCTTTACGCCTAAGATACAGCAGAATTTAGACTAGAAACTAGATATAAACTAAGGTCCTTAGTCTAAAATAATAGTTTTAGGCGTATAGCTAAAGTAGTATATCTATTAAATAAATAATTCGGCTATTCTCCGTACGTTAATTATACGATAGTAGAGAATAGATATAGCTTATTTAGATAGGCGATCGATTACTACTATAATCTAATTGTATCCGGACTTATTTATAGAAAAATCCTTAAAGTTAATATATAGATACTATATTAGTTAATTTAGTATAAGAAGTAGGTAGATAAAACCTAGGGTTTAGGTTTATATTAGATAAGTTTTATAGTATAAAATACAATTCCGTATATATTGTTTATAAGTAGCCTCTATACCCTTCTAATAGTACTTCTAGAATAGTAACTAATAGGTTTTAGTAGCGTTTAGGTGTGTGGAAGATACTTAGTTATAAGCCTCTTATATAAGTTATATATAAAGGCCTAAATCTAATAGGATATATAAGTAATTATTATAGAGGAGTAATCTATTCTCTATCCGATACTTATAGAGTAAAAGTATACATTCTTACGTAAAGGAAGCTCGGTTTTCCTATAGTAATATATTAATTAACTTTAGAGAGTCTAGTAATATAATCTACTCCTAGCTTTTAATAACGTTTAGTATAACCGTTTAAGTTATTATTTAGATAATATAAGACTAGGCTAATTCAGCATTAATTTAGGGGTGAAGTTAATACAGTTTAAATAGGACTCTTAACTAGTTATTAGTTTAAGCCGCTTTTAAGTTTTCTATATCTTATTTATAATAACTAAGGATATTTACTCTAGTATTATTCTTACCTAGAGTATATTTAATCTAGAACTAATACTAAGCTAATTCTTTAGTCTAATAAACTTAATAAATATTAAGTACCTTTATAGTTATAAAATATTCGAGTAAGCGATAATTAGTATATACTAGAGTTCTAGTAGCTACTAAAGTAAATTCTACCTTCTATTATTTAAACGTAGTAATAATTGTAAATAGTTTCTTATTATAAATCTTCTAGTTTAGTTCCAAACCGGATAGAACCTTACTATAGAACGCTATAGGGTACTATTTTCCGTTAGGATATTTCTATAATAGTACTCTTACAACTACTCTATTAGAAGTATTAGTTTCTATTTTTATTTCTAACGTAGGGTTAAAGTAGTAGAAAGTAGATATACTTAATAAGGCTAACTTTAATTTCTTAAAGGTAATATTACATTCTAAAGTTTATATAAAAGGGGTTATAAGGCTCTATAGTATAATAATTAGCTTTGTAACACGCGAGAATTCTAGTATAAACTATTAGTAGAATCTAGTAAAACCTAAGAAGAATTTTACACCTATTATAGTAGTAGATAGCTACTAGTTATATAGTACTTCTACCTTCTTTAGGTTAACCTTAAGGCCTTTATTTAAGAGAATATAGCTAAGATATTTAGTTCGGGTAATATAGAATTCGCTCTTTTTAATATCAACTTATAACTCTACTTAATATAATCTCTTAAGAACTTTCTTAACGTAGATAGTATATATCGCCTCGTTTTTAGAGTAGATAAGAATATTATCTAGATAAGTAATATAGAAGTTATC
>ML986796.1:5425-33037 GCA_010094045.1 Lojkania enalia
TGGGGGTAGAGTAAGATAAGCGAAAAGCTTTAGGATAAGGTTATATATAAAGCTTTTCGTGGAACGATTTCTTTGCATTATTATACTACCCCCCTCCTCATAGGCTAATAGTCCCTATCTATACTAGTTCGGGAGGGAATTGGGGCTATTATAGATAGGTTCCAGTATAAAGAAATTTCTTTAAGGAGATATTTACTAGTAAGAGCTAATACACGCGGTTGCTTATAGAGATACGTTTATTAATGTAATATTAAGTAAGGTTTTTATAGTAAGTGTAATTAACCTATATATTAGCTAGTAACTACTATTATAATAGTTTATTAATATTGCAATTTCGTCGCGTATAGTAATAAGCGTTTACCAGCCTTAGTATATTACTAGATTACTGTTAACTAAGCTTCCTTAACTAAATAATAACTTCTACTCTGTATATATTATTGCGCGTCCCTAGAACTATTAATTATTAAAGTATTATTAACGCTTTATAAAAAAAATTAATTAATATACTATTCTACCCGCCTTTTAGAGCCTCTTTAGAAGCCTTCTAAGTTATCTACCTTTAAACTATATATACGCTCGCCCGCGGGTAGCATATAATATTTTTCTTTTAGTCTCTAAGATTAAAAAAATGCAAGTATTATACCTTATAAAATAAAAAGTACAACCCCGTACAAATCGCATCTAATACTAGTAGAGTATTTACTACTAATATACTTATAGATCCCCTCCTACTATAAGGAGAAGTTTCTAGTCCTCTAAGGCTATCTCAAACTATAGATAGTAGCCCGATACGTAGGGGATAAAGAGGATAAAAAGGTAGCCTTTAAGGCTGTTTTAGAGTCTACTTACAGCCTAGCGCTTATAGCCTAGGTTGTAAAGAGTTAGGAAGATAGCCTTCCTACAGCTAGTATTTAGGTAGCTTTATTCTACTAGGGTATTAAGTTGCTCTATTAGGTTTCAGCCCTAGAAGCTCTAGTATCTAGCCTTTAGGCTGATATTACAGCGCTCTTAAGCGGCTAAGGATGAGGTAGAGAAGGTTTGGGGGGAGTCCGGAGGGAAAGAAAGAGAAGGAGAATAGAGGAGAAGAGGACTAGAGAGGTATCTAATAGCCTACTATTAGACCCTCTAGATTTTATAGAGGAGTAATTTCGGGCCTATACTTTAGTTTTTTAATCTACTATTCAACTCTTATATATTATTATCTACTAGATAATCTATATTCTCTATACTATCTTTATATACCTTAATCTATTTAGTTAGAGCATTTAGGGGTCCTAGCTAATTCGGATACTTATTATAAAAAGCCCTTAGCTTATAAAGCGAACCTATAAAATTTAAGACTTTATACTAGACTGGGTTAGGATTATATCCTACCTATTTTATACAGTATTTAAGGGTCTTGCAATATAGCTTACTAGCTAGTATTTCCTTAACCTTCTACTCTTCTACCCCCTTAATAGCGATAGCGGGTGGTTTCGGAGCTTCTTACTCTAGTAGAGGGTCCTAGGGGTTTTTATATAGTAGGTTTAGTATAAAGATATTATATATTCTCGATTCTAGGGGTAGCTATAGATAGTATAAATTTCCAACCTATTCTAGTACTTTAAAAGGGCCCTTCTATTAATCGGATAGCTTTCGGCTTAGTCTCTAAACCGTAAAGTTCTTAGTATTTAGGTAGACTATATTACTAATCTACTAATTAATCGGTCGCTAATAATAGTTAACAACGGATTATATACAATCCTAAGCCTTTTTAATATTAGCCTTTACAGTTTCCTAGACTATATATATACGAGTTACTAGAGCTAAAATGTTCTTATAATTTAATTTATCTATTATAGTAATAGAATTAATAGAATATTTCTAATCCCAACTCTAATAGAGTTTAGATCTGTATAGAATCTGATATAGAGATATTCTAATAGTTATATAGGGTAGAGTTACTTATACTCGGTCGATTATAGGTAATAGAAAACTCTAGTTATTCTAGTAGAAGGATATAAAAGAGCACAGTCTCTAATCGATGTACTTATTTATAATCTCTATCTATCTGTTAGTCTCTTTATAATAAGTAGTAGATAGTTTAATCTTTACGTCTAAAATATAGTAGAATTTAGACTAGAAACTAGATATAAACTAAGGTTTTTAGTCTAAAATAATAGTTTCGGGCGTATAGTTAAAGCGGTATATCTATTAAATAAATAATTCAGCTATTCCTTATGCGTTAATTATATAATAGTAGGGAATAGATACCGCTTATTTAGACAGGCGATTAATTACTACTATAATCTAATTGTATCCAGACTTATCTATAGAGAAATCTTTAAAGTTAATATATAGATACTATATTAGTTAATTTAGTATAGAAAGTAGGTAGATAAAACCTAGGGTTTAGGTTTATATCGAATAAACTTTATAGTATAGGATGCAATTCTATATATATTATTTATAAGTAGCCTCTATACCCTTCTAGTAGTACTTCTAGGATAGTAACTAATAGGTTTTAGTAGCATTTAGGTGTGCGGAGGATACTTAGTTATAAGTCTCTTATATAAGTCGTGTATAAAGGCCTGAATCTAATAGAATATATAAGTAATTATTATAGAGGAGTAGTCTATTCTCTATCTAATACTTGTAGAATAAAAGTATATATTCCTGCGTAAAGAAGACTTAGTTTTCTTATAGTAATATATTAATTAACTCCAGAGAGTCTAGTAATATAATCTACTTTTAGCCTTTAATAACATTTAGTATAGCTGCTTAAGTTATTATTTAGGTAATATAAGACTAGGCTAATTCGGCATTAATTTAGGGGTAAAGTTAATACGGTCTAAATAGAACTCTTAACTAGTTATTAGTTTAAGCCGCTTTTAAGTTTTCTATATCTTATTTATAATAACTAAGGATGTCTACTCTAGCATTATTCTTATTTAGAGTATACTTAATTCGGAACTGATACTAAGCTAATTCCTCGGTCTAATAAACTTAACAAGTATTAAGTACCTTTATAGTTATAAAATATTTGAGTAAGTGATAATCAGTATATACTAGAATTCTAGTAGCTACTAAAGTAAGTTCTACCCTCTATTATTTAAACGTAGTAACGATTGTGAACAGTTTCTTATTATAAATCTTCTAGTTTAGTTCTAAACCGGATAGAACCTTACTATAAAATACTATAGGGTACTATTTTCCGTTAGAATGTTTCTATAATAGTACTCCTACAACTACTCTATTAGAGGTATTAGTTTCTATTTTTATTTCTAACGTAGGGTTAAAGTAGTAGAGAGTAGGTATACTTAATAGGGCTGACTTTAATTTCTTAAAGGTAATATCACATTCTAAAGTTTATATAAAAGGGGTTATAGGGCTCTATAGTATAATAATTAGCTTTGCGACACGCGAGAATTCCGGTATAAACTATTAGTAGAATCTAGTAAAACCTAAGAAGGATTTTACACCCGTTATAGTAGTAGGTAGCTGCTAGTTGCGTAGTACTTCTACCTTCTCTAGGTTAACCTTAAGGTCTTTATTTAAGAAGATGTAGCTAAAGTATTTAGTTTAAGTAATATAGAATTTGCTCTTTTTAATATTAACTTATAACCCTACTTAATATAATCTCTTAAGAACTTTCTTAATATAGATAGCGTATATCGCCTCGTCTTTAGAGTAGATAAAAATATCGTCTAGGTAAGTAATATAGAAGTTATCTAGATAGTTAATTAGTACATCGTTTATATAGCGCTGGTAAGTTGCTAGACTATTATACAATTTAAAAGGTAGAACTTTATACTTATAGGTTCCGTATCGAGTCTAAAAAGTAGTATATTCTTTAGAACTAGGGTCTATTCTAATCTTATTAAAGGCTGCGCGAATATTAAACTTAGTAAAGATTACTACTTTAATAGGCTTAAATAAGAGTTTATCTATATGCGGTATCGGATATATATTTTTATAGGTAAGAGTATTAAGTTTATAATAATCTACGCAGATATATAGGTTGCTATTAAATTTATAAATATAAAGGATTAGAAATGTAAAGAAGCTCCAACTCTATTTAATATACCTATACCATAGATTATCTATAATATACTTTTTAGTTACCTCTAGCTCCTTAATATTCTACTTATATAACGGGCTGTAACTATTAGAGAGGGGTTCTATAAGGATAATCTTATAATTATAAGAGCGGTATTCTAGTAATTAATAAGCCGCAATTTTACTAAATATATCCTAATACCTATAGTATTTAGATAGTAATTAGAGATTTACCAGTACTTCGTTTTCAGTCTTATCTTCTAGCTCTAGGGCTTGCTTATCTTTAATTAGCCGCTCAATTTCGTATAGAAACATAGAGAAAAACTCGTTCTCTTTTCTCTTTATATTAAAGTAGAAAGTATTAGCTAAGATAAGAGTAATAATAGAAGAATAAACTTTCTTTAGATTAGGTTTAGACTTTATTTCATACGGGTATATAAAAGCTTTAAGCTTATTTAAACTATAGGTTATAGGAGACTAGTATAGTTTTAGTAGTTTTAGTAGACCTTTAATATAATAGATAATCGGACTACGGGACTACTAATACTAGTTCTTTTTCTATAGAGTGTCGCGTCGCCGGATATCTAGCTCTATTTCCTTATCATGTACTAGCTGAGTTAATTATATAAGAAGAGGAGGTAAAGGATTATAAATAGTAGGATACTTAAAGGGCTATATAATCTAATTTTTATCTATATCTAGCAGGAGTTGAAAATAATATAACTATTTAATACTAATAATATAATTCTAAGTATCTAGATCTATAATAATAAATAGGTAGTTTTAGATAGTTCTCCTATTAATTCGCAGGTATAAATAGATATACTAATTAACTAGAGTTTAGATTTAGTCCTAAAAACCTTTAATAGTAATTTTAAAGGGTAAATATTATATCGATATATATAGAGCTTAGGAGAGTAATCTAGTTACCGTAGAATTAAGAAATAAGAAGCCTTAGGTACTAGTATTAACAAGGGCGTTTAGTTATATATTAACACCTTTTAAATATAGAACGGTAGGAATTTAGAAGTACTTTCCTCTAAATAAATACGATAAATCGATGTTTAATAAGTTGTACTTATTTAAGTCTAGAATAGAGAGTTTTCTTAAACGTCTCCGTTTCCCACCTAAAAACTATCTGGGTGGTACTCGTTTGCGTCTAGAAACTCTTCTTTCTTAATCTCCTCTTATTTAACCTTTATCTCTTATACTTTAAAAACTATATATTTATTCGTAAAGTATTCTAGTTTACTATAATTATAGTAATTACCTAGGGTTATATACCTTTTAAGTACAAGAGTCTTACTGGGTTATTAGAAAGCGATCATAGTAGAATAAGGTATTAATACTAGGGTAGATTAGAGTAGTATTAGATTATAGGTTACTTTAAATAAACTCTTAGAAACCTTCTAGTACTAATCCGAATTTATTTTAGCTACAACCTATAGGCTAGCAGTTCGTTCTAGAAGGTTAAGAATACTCCTTCTTTCTATATCGTAGGCTATTAAGTAGGCAACTATAGTATTAAAGGAGCCTTTCTATATAAGCTTAAAGCTAAGGTTTAATATCCTTAGGCTGGGGAGAATCTTATTCTATAGGTAGAAGAACCACTTAGATTAGGGTACAGATCCTCTAATAGCTATACTAATAAAGCGAGCTTTAAAAGTTGGGAACGCTTTTCTCTTATTTATTCTTAGGACCTAAAACGCCTATTACGCCTCTATCTCTTTATTACCTATAATAAAATACGATTGTAGAAATAAAATTATTTCTTTAGTATTCTTAAACTAATACTAGTCTAATTTAGCTAGATATTTTAGCTCTAGATACCCTTTCGTAGTACTAGAGGTATATTTCTATACTAATACTATATATATATACTCTATTAGATAGTAATCTATATTAATCTTAAATCAGTCTAGAATTAAGGCTCGCTATTATTTAAATATAGGTTTATTACTATCTATAAGGCTTTTAATCTTAGGTATACGTTTAGTAAGGTAGGCTTAAGGGGGCTTAGGGGTAGCTAAGAGGTTTCTTACTAGAGAAGTCGTAAAAGTTTCTTAGTATATTATTAGTTCTGATTTGGTGGTTTATAGAGGTTAATTAGAACTAATAGTTCTCTATTATATTAAGTATATAATCTCCTCCTATAAAATTACAATTTATTTCTTAAGGGTTAGTTTACTCTAATTTCCCTCTAAATTAGATAGGTTCTTTATTATAAGCCTTATAGAGAGGGGTCCGCCTGTTGTAGGGCCCCCTATAGGAGGTAACAGTTGTTCTATACGCGTAGATAGAAGCTTACTCTTACTACAACTTATACATATATTAGTTCTAGTATAGGAATTAGAAGGTAAATTATAGTTAGATATCGGCGGTTACCTCTAATTCTAATAGGTTATTAGTAGTTTCTAAGTTTTTACCTAGGCGTACTCTACGCGGCTTTTCTAAAGGCAATCCTAATCGTAGGGGATAAGAAGTTCTAAACCTAAAGACTTTAGTTAATAAAAAGTCTCTAAGATCCTATCTAGGTAACTAAATAATTTAATATAATAGTATATAAGTATTATAATCTAAACTAAATTAGGCGTATCTTAGACTTAGATATATTTAAATAAACAATCGATGCAATATTATTAAAGAGGCTATTACTAGTAGTATTAAATTCTTCTATATAATATAACAGTATAAGTAAGATAATAGGTCTAAATATAATACAAATCTACTTAGAGGTATATAGGAGTACGTAGGGGTTCAGGGACCTAGGAATTCTATTAACACCTATAGGCCTTATATAAAAGGATATAGAAGAACTATTAAACTACTTATAAAGGAGTATACAACTATATATAGAAGGGAAAAGGGGTAGAACTAGAGGTAGGATAAGATAAGCGAAAAGCTTTGGGATAAGGTTATATATAAAGCTTTTTATAGAACGATTTCTTTGCATTATTACACTCTTTAATCTTACTAAGCTTTATTAAATTAGGCTAGTAATTATATTATAAAGCTGTTCTTTACCTTTATATACTAAGTATACTTTAAGAGATATTATAGATTAATATAACACAATATATAGTTAATATTACATCTTATTAAAGAACTTAAAGTATAAGCTATATTCTAGTTTCTTTCTAAATTAATTCTATAGTTATTAGTTATAGTATAATATTATAAAGTATAATTATCGCAATTTTAGTAGGGTTTTAGTATTATAATTAGCTTACTTAGGTAATTAGCTTACTTATACTATATATTACTAGCTTTAATATAATTATTAAAATAATAAGAGGTAATAACTAGTTTTATAGTAGTTTAAATAGAGTTTAGAATAATTTAAAATTTATTTTATATAATATCTATTAGTTTTTTAAAAAGAGATAAGTTCTACTAAATTAGATATAAAAATTACTAGTTCTAATACTAATAATTCTATTAAATACTATAGTTCTATTACTAATATTATATCTTATAGCTTTTAAATATTTATATAGCTAGCTATTTAATAAGAAAATATCTCTATATAATATATTTTATAAGCGAGTCGCCTACCTAAATAAGTCGCCTACCTAAATAAGTCGCCTACCTAAATAAGTCGCCTACCTAAATAAGTCGCCTACCTAAATAAGTTGCCTACCTTATTAACTATCTCTATATTTAGAGGTATATATTATAATAATACCTATAGATATTACTATAATAATTTAATAGGAGATAGATATATTATTTATCTACTATTATATAAGTTCTAGTATTATATCTAGGCTCGCTATAGCAGCTGCAACACTTCTAGTACAGTATACCTACTCTTCTATACTTCCTACCTACGTGTACTTTATCCTCTAGTTGCTTATCTACCTCCTTTTAAGCAGCTATCTTAGCAGCTTTAGCCTTAGTAAGGCTACCTTACTTCTATAGAACCTTTTTTAATCGCTTTTTACGCTGTAATAGAGCCTTATTTACTTCTTAAAGCTAACCAACCAAACACTAAAATAGTACACATAAATAAGCTATTTATATAGTATCTTTAGTAAGCGAATTAAGAGAATTATTAATTATAGTAGGTAAGCTATTCTAATATCTAGTAATATAGTCTTAAATTAGTATTATTTAAGACCCTAGTTTAACAGTATTAGTTGGTATTTTTAACTCCTAGAGGCAACTAGCTGCTAGTAGTAGTAATAGAGTACGAAGCTTAATATTAAGCTTTAATAGTATTATATTAGAATTATATAGTATTAGACTAGTACCTTAAAAGCTTACATATATATTAGCCTTAGTAATAGAGCACTAATATACTATACGAAAGGTTAGTAGAAAGTCAAGCTTTATAATATAGTAGATACTAGCTTATATAAGCTTATTAATCTTACGCCTATATACTTTCTTTAATAGTAAAAAGTAGCCTATATTTAGAGGCTGTAGTAGATATAATAAATATACCGGTATATATAATAGAATAATATCCTACTCTTTATAAAGTAGCTAAAACTTAATAGACCTATAGCTCTTATAACTATTAATAACTAGTAGACGATAAGCGCTTACTATATACTACTTTATATACTAATTAAAATGCTTTAGCTATTTAATTATAAGTTATTATTTATCTATCTACTATTACTTAGTATAATTACTCCTCCAGGTAGTATATTATTACCCTAATACTATATAGAGAGGTACTACTTACTAGTAAAGATAATAAATAGTAGAATAGTATTACCGTAAACGCTAATAGCCTAAATAACTATTATCTACTTATAATCGTCTAGCTATAGTAATTTTAGTTAATTAGCTAATAGTTTAGTACTAGTAACTATTTTACTAGTAGATATAATACCTATTTAGAAGCCTATCTTATTAAAATTATAGATATTATTATTAGTAATACTATACTTTACTTTAGTATTACGTACTAGGTTAAACTAACTTCTAATAACTTTAAGATTTTTATAGAGAGCTCTTTAATAGTCGTATTTTTAATAGAAGTATATTTTAAGCTTAGAAATATAATTAATAAAGTTTATTAGCTAGTTTTTACCAACCTAGTCTATAGAGCAAGCTCTAAGTAAATAGTTAGCTATATCTCGTATACTATTAATTATAGGAGGGTATCTATAAGATAATAGGTCTAGTATATATTATATTATAGTTAATTCTTCTAGCTTTATAAGCTTCTTTAAATTGGGCTTATAATTATATTGTAAAGGTTTACCAGCACGTTAGTCTTTAAACGTTATTCGGGGGATACTATAGGTAGCTATAGTATTTTATACGCTCTAAATTTAATCTTAATTAATAGCTAAAATAGCTAGTAATACCTAACCTTCTTAATAGATTAATTAAGGTTAAGGTAGTTGCTATATTATATTATAAGTAGGTAGAGTATAACTTTTTAGCAAAAGTAGGCAACTTACTTAAATAGGCGACTTATTTATAAAATACGTTATATAGTATTATTTTAGTAGTAGAGATAGACTTCTATCTTTTATAGTAAGGCTAATAAATAATAGTTTTACTATAGTAAAGCCTATAAAACTATATAAAATAGATCTATTATTATTATAGTAAGAGGCGAATCTTATCTTAGGGAGGAAGATAAAGAGCTGAACTATTTAATTAAAGATAGCTAGCGGGCTATATTTATATATATAAAAAAGGGGTATATTAGCTAATATCTAATATAATATCCAGCGTAATATTAACCATAATATCGTACGTCGATATCTAATACAGCTTAGTAGACTAGCTAAAAATCCTTATAATATACCCCCCTAATTTTAACTATAAAGGAGAAGCTGTATTAAAAAAAATAAAGGTAGATACTATACTAATAAAAGTAAATTATATAGAGTAACTAATAGTAGAATTAAATACGCTTATAGAAATATTAATTTAATATAATATAGGGTAAGTTATAATTAATTTTAATTACCTTCTAAGATTTTTATTAGTAATCGATTTATTTAGCTAATAGAAGTTTCTAAGATTTAATTCTAGCTAAAATATCTTCTATTTTTAGTTGCTTAATAAACTTTTAGTATTATTATAGTTGTAGAACTTTTATAAGACTATTAGCTAGTATTAAATTTATTAGTTATTAACTAATTATAAGTTTCTACTCTACTACTTCTTAATATAGCTAGTACTAGTATATATTTATATAGTAAAGTTTAGTATTAAAGTACTTAAATAGCTTATTTACAATATTTACTATTTATTAATTATTATAAAGTAGTACTAGTTATATATTAATATAGAAGTATAGTAAGGTAAAAGTCTTCTACTACTATTCTATTTTTAATCCGGTAACTAATAGTACTAATAATTCTACTTTAGTAATTAATTTTATAACTATACGCTAAATTAAAGTTTTCTAATTAATTAGTATTCTAAAAAGTTAAAATATATAGTTATAAGAACTTTAATAAGTATTAGAATTATTATTAAAAACTGTATTAGAAGTACTATAGAATAGTAATTACTTTATAGGGTTAATATAATTAGTATTATAACTTTAACTAATAGTAGAAGTATTTTATATATTATTAGCTATTATTATAATTACTAAGTACTTTATACTAATTAAATATTATTATATTTATAAGGTAATATTAATATAATATTTTCTAGGGTTCTATAAGTATTATAATAATATTAAATATACTTATATAATATTAAGTTATATAAAAACTATAATTTAAGCTATATAGTTAATTAGCTATTAGTAGTAAGATATCTTATTAAAGGATTTTTTAGTAGTAGCTAGTAGTATATTCTCGTATAGAAGTGTTCTTAGCGCCTTCTTATTAACCGTAATATTAAATTACGCTACTACTTTATTAATAAATAAGTCTTATAGTAGCTAGATCTTATACTACTATTTATTATATATAACTTAAACTCTTAAAAACTAATTTAGATCTCTAAAAGATTAAAGTTTATATTTATTATTTAATTACAATTTAAATTTCTACTTAGTAGAAATATTTAGTAGATAAATTAGAATTATAATATTATTAATATAAAAAAAGATAATTAGCGTATTATTAGTATATAAATAAGATATTCCTAGTACTATTTTAAGGCCTAATTACTTTAGAGTTCTATTTAGCTTATAATACTAAAGTTTTAGAGTATCTTTAAAATTATATATAACTTTCTATAGTTGTAAATATTTCCTATACTTATATATAAAACCTTCTAGTATATAAATATATATTAACCTATCTAATCGGTAGTTAAAGAACGTATTAATAATATTAAACTAGTATATATTAAGTTTAAAATAAGTTGCAATTAATATTAGAAAGTAAAAGGTTTATATAACTAGTATAGTAGTATAGGTATCTTTCTATTAAAATTATAGATTACTATATATAACTAATCTAGCCTTAAATTTATATAGGAAACTATTCTTATTAAATTTATATATAAATATCTATATAACTAGAAGAATTTTAGTAGTATTTTAGAGGATTATTACCTTCTACTAAATATCTATATCCTTCTACTTTTATAACTCAACGCGATAGGCTTTATAGAAGCTAGTACTAAAAGAATAATTCTTTAGATTCTTATAGTACTTTAGTTCTAGTAGAAGCTAATTATAATAATATTTTCTAATAGTATAAGTTTCCTTTATATAATTTGCCGGTATTAGCTTGTTATTAGATAGTACTATAAAGGTTATAAAGTATAACTAAAGCAGCTTATAGTTATATAAAAATCTACCTTTCTAAATTATATTATTCCTAAATATTTAACTACTAAATTCTTCCCTTTATAGAGTATTATTTATTCTTCTTAAGAATATAGAAGTATAAGTAGACGATAGTTACTATTTTTATAGTAAATTATTGCTAAACGTAGTATTTTTATTATCTACTAGTAGTATTATAAAAGTATCCTAATTCCTTAATACTAGCGCTAGTATTAATTCTAGTATTAGAAGTCTCTAATTACTAGTAATATTGTTGATTTATTTTATAAAAATAATATTCTCCTACTAATAGGCCTTTCTACTAATTAAATTACCTACTAACTTAGTAGAGATATCTTAATTAGATAGCTAATTCTTATAGATTTCTTCTATAACTTTAATTGTTTTATTATTACTACTATTAATAGAACTCTTAATATTATTAATTTAAAAAAGAATCTTCTCTAGGAATTCTTTTAGTAGATATTCCTCCTCTTTACTAAATATAATATTACTAAATATAATATCTCTAGTATTAAATATCTATTTTAATTTTAGAATTAGTATTCGGTATATATTTATACTCCTATATTATAAGAATTTCTCGATTAGTATTTATAATACTAGTTTATTACCTCTTAATAGAATTTTATCTAAAATATATATATGTAATCTTATAATCTAAAGGTAAATAAGAGATAGTTATTACAGACGTTTATACGCAGTTGGTTAATCGCACTTTAGGCAGTTAACTCTATTATTATATACTATATATAAATATTAAAACGTTGCGTAAAGAATAGAGATATCTATATTATATAGGTTTTTATAGGGGCTAGGTCTATACTACTATACAGGCTAGCCGGGTCGGTGAAACCTTCCTCTATTATAGTTAAGACAAGTCGGTTATATTCTAGCTAGTAGCTAACAGCTATCGCTGGCAGCTGGTTCGGGTATTATAGTAAGGGTAGTATAGGTGTAGAGGTATCGCGGTATTACTATAATAGTACCCCTCTTTTAGTTATAAACTCCTGCGAGTTAGGTCTTCGTATTATATTTAGGTTATTTATAATCAAGTAGTAGTTATTATACTAGGGATTAGGTCGGTTCGGTTCTTATAGTAGTACTATACTAGGGATTAGGTTAGGTCGCAGGTATATTAGCACGACCGGTTATTATTGTATAGTAGTATTATATTAGGGATCGGGTCGGTTTAGTTTATATAGTAGTACTATACTAGAAATTAGTAGTAGTATTATTGCAAGCGTCTAAGAATATACTTAAATTAGATTCTAGCGCCTAATTAAGAATCTAAACGTAATATTATATTTAGGTCTTATTTATTTAGGTTTCTAGTATAATAATCTTCTGCGGTAGTTATCTTAGTAAAGTTACTAGCTGGGTACTATTTTAGGTCGTAATAGCTAGTCTACTTAACTAGGTATTCGTGCCGGCGTCTCTATCAGTTATAATAGAGGTCTTCTATTCGCTCGATAAGGTATTCCAATTCTCTATTAATCTTAATAGGTTTAGGGTTGTATATTTATTAACTAGATAAGTAGTTAGATAATTTAGGTGCTGGCTATAATAGCAATATATAGAATATAGGATGTATTTTAGCTAATTTAGGTAGTTTTAGTCTATAAGCATGCGAGGATACCTTTACGATAACCTTATAGGGGCCTATATTCTTCTAGTTAAGTTTTTTCGACGGTCTTCGTGTGCGTATATTTTTAGCGTCTAGCTAGACTAGATTACTAACCTAGTAGTTAGGAGCTGGTATACGCTTGCGGTTAGTATACTCTTATTAGAGCGCTTATACCTAGGTAAGTTCTTCTCTAATATACTCTATAATATCCTTTATCTTATTAACTAGTCTATTAGCTTCCTAGGCTATTAGGGACTATTTTAGCGGTTAATAGATCCCTGTAGGCGGCTCGAAGCCTATTTAAGAGTGCTAGCTAAAGCAGGCCAGAAATAGAGAGACTTTTATTAATTTAGACACTGTATTATTCGCTTTAAACTGTACTGTTAGTAGCTATTTAACCTAGTTATCTTATTTATAGCTAGTATAGGCTTAGAAAACTTGTTCTATTACTGCATTAATATTCTCTATCTAGCTATTAGTCTTTAAGTAGAAGCTAGTTAATATACGCGTATTAATTTATAGCTGTCTATAAAGCTCTTAGTAGAAGGTAGAGATAAACTATATCTTATAGTCGGATGTAATAGTATATAGTAGTCTATAATAAACCTATATATAGCGACGGAATAGTTAGATAATATTAGGAGCTTCGATTCTTGCGCATAGTATCAGGTGTCTATACTTACTAAGCCTATTAACTACTACTATAATATTTATACAACCTTCTAATTCTAGTAGATTAGTTATAAAATCTATAGAGATATTTTAAAACTTTTGTTTAAGTATAGGTAATAGTTTTAGTAATCTATAATACTTCTCTCTAGAAGCCTTACTTCTTTAGTATATATAATAACAGTTTATATATTGTTATACTAAGTCAAATATCTTTAACTAATAGTACTCGTACTGGAGTAGTTCTAAGGTCTTTTCTTAACTAGGGTGTCTGCTAGACGGCGAGTTATAGATAGCTTATAGCAGCTTAAGCTTTAGCTCGTTATAGTCTAGTATTACGAGTTAATTTTAGTAGTATAGTCGGTTGTTACGCTCTTTACAGTTAGCTAGAGTTAGGAGCTTAAATTAACAGGCTTCTTCTTTTAATAGCTTTAGGGTGTTTTAGATTAGGTTATCGTTCGGGTATTCTTCATTGATAATTTCTATAATTAGTCGGCCTACTTCTATCTATCGGAATAGTTCAGGACGAAGTAATATCTGTTAATAACCTCTACGGGCCTCTTTTTATATAGACTCGTCCTATAACCTTTAAGTTAAGGTATTAGGCTTCTCTCTAAGTTTTCCGGGTCGGTATGTAATACTAAAGTTAAACCTTAATAGATATTCTAACTAATAGACTTATTAGTAGCTTAGCTACTTTATTGTTGCGAAGTACTATAGGTTCTTATAATCGCTTAGTACTTCTATAGGAAATATTACGCCTTTTAATTCGGGCCTCTATTATTTAAAACATTAGATAATCGCGAGTAGTTTCTTATTATATATCTTATAGTTACCTTTAGCAGGGTTTATACGCTTAGAGAAGTAGGTAATAGGTCTTAGTTTACTATTAGCGCCTCTCTGGGATAGTATACTAGCTGTTATAAAGTTAGACGCGTCGGCTTCTACTACTATTAGTAGCTTAAGGTTAAAGTATCGGAGAATTAGTATAGAGATAAAGGTATCCTTTAAGTGGTCGAAGGAATATTAACAGCTATTATTCCAGTCGAATCGAGTGTTCTTCTTAGTTAGGGCTACTAAGGGGGAGACTTTCTATAAGAAGTTGCTAATAAATCGTTAGTAGAAGTTTACGAAGCCTATAAAGGCTTAAATATCTTTTATATTCTTAGGATATTCTTAGTTAACGATTATCTCTACCTTCTTTAGGTCTATACAGATCCCTTCTATAGTAATTATATACCCTAGGTAGGTTACTTCTAACTGGTAGAACTTATACTTATCTATATTAAGTTGTAGACTATTCGCTCTTAAGGCTTTAAGAACTAGCTAGATATACTGCTTATAATCCTTCAGATTCTTACTAAATATTAGAATATTATTAATATAGGTAGTATAGAATATATTAAGATATAGTTTTAGCATATTATTTATAAAGTATTAGAACGTGTTTAGAATATTAGCTAGGCTAAAGGGTATTACTAGGTATTTAAACAGCCCGTAGCGTATATAAAAAGTAGTTTTCTATTTATCTCTCTTAGCAATCTTTAGCTTATTAAACGTGGTAATAATATCGAGTTTTATATAGTATTTAGCCTTACTAAGTCGGGTTAACGTTTCTTAGATTAGTAGAATCGGGTATCGGTTCTTAATAGTAATAGTATTTAGGGCTTTATAGTTTATATAGAATTGGAGGCTACTTCTAGGTTTCTTTACAAAGATTACGGATATAGCTACTAGTAACAAGCTTACTCTAATAAATCTCTTAGATAAGTTCTCGTTAAGATACTTCTTTAGTACCTTTAACTCGTTTTAAGACATCTTATAGAGTAGACTAAAGCTAGCTTACTTACTATTCTCTAGTTTAATCTTATAATCGTATAGTTATTATTTAGGTAGCTTATCCGTATCTTTATATAAGAAGACGGATAATAGGTTATAGTATTCTTTAGGTACTTTAGTAATAGAGTTAGTATATACCTTTAGGGCTAGAACCTTATTAATATTAGCTATTAACACAGCAAAGATTTTATAGTTAAGTTATTAGGAGAGTTAGACTAGTAGTATAGTACTTATATAATATATATCTAGCTATAGTATAGACTTTAAATATTTAAACTTAAATAGGTCCTCTTAGCTATAATCTTTATCTAAGGTTAGATCGGTTTTAGTTTTAGGTTCTTTTAACTAGCGTAGTATCTTAGGCTGCTAGTAATTATATTAGATATAGTTTAATAGGTAGAGTTTTAAACAGTACTATCTAGGCTTTAAGCTATATAGGAGTCGTAAATTAGTTGCTTCGGGATCTCCTTTCGTATTAGATTTAAGTAGTTTACAGTCTTTAATAACCGTTTAAACAGCCTATTAATAGATAGTAGTACTAGTAGATTATAAGTATTAAGTCAGGTATTAGTTAGCGGTAAAAACCAGCTATTTATTCTCGTAGTCTAGGTTTATATAATACTTATATATCTATAACTATCTTAAAATCAACTAGTATTTTTCTAGTATAGTTACGTAGAAATATACTATTTCTAAATAGTTTAGGTGTTAGAGGGTTAAGATAACTAAGTAGGAGATAGTCCCCCTATATAGGATTTTTCTATTAAAGCCGGTTAGATATAGGTTATATAAGAGTTATATTTTTTAGAATTTTAGGGTATATACAAGGTCTCTATAGATATAGTTATAACTAGTAGCTCTAGTATTAATAAGAACATTAATATCTTACTAGACTAGGTCTTAATAGATTAAGAAAGAAGCTAGGATCTAGTAGTCCTATAACTATTTCTATAGGGGCTGGTTCTATAGATATATAGAGATTCGGTATAAGCATAGTCCTAAGAGATAACTTACTTCTAAAATAGACCTTTTAGCAACGTTCTAATTAGTAAGATTGGCTGCGTTTAGGAGTAAGAGTAATAGCTTTATCTATAAGATAACGAGCGTATCGAGGATTGGTTGGAGAATTAATTGGAGGATCGAGAGTGGAATCTACTAGGTATAGTAGGGCTCTAAGACTCTTAACGGATTAATAGTAGAGGAGTACTGCATTCTAGCAAAATATATCCTTTACTACTATACTTATAACAGCGTTCTTTACAGCAGCGCCTTTTTCGTTTATTAGAGCCTATAAGCGTATAGCTAGAAGTATTAAGTTCTATAGTATTCGGGTCCTTCTAGTAAATAGTATAATACTTCGGTTATTTACGGTAGTTATCGGGTAGGTAATATAGGTTAGTATTATATAGGGAAATTAGGTTAGTATAGTTGTTTAGGGTGTTAGGTATTATAACACCTATTATAGTACGGCGGAGCTTATTAGAGAGAGAATATCGGAGATATATAATTTATCTAGTCTTATTTAGTTTAGTGTCTATAATCAGGCGTCGGAATTTAGTAAAGTAAGTAAGGAACCTGCTTCGGCCTTGCTTTAAGGTCTCTAGCTTACTCTATACTGTAGTCTCCTTATTCCGGTTACTATAGGTGGATTCTAAGAAGGCGACTAAGCTGTCTATAGAGTTGATACTCTTATCTATTAATAGGTTAACTAATATTACTAGGTCTTGTTCTAGGCGGGAATAGATATATAGAAGGTAGGTATGTTCGGTTAGGTATTGGTTAGCGTTTTCTTCTAGTTTATAGCAGAGCTTTCTAATAAAGTGTAAAAGCTCTAAACGTTTACTAGAAAATATTAGAAGGTTAGGTAAGTAGTTAGAACGGAAATACGGGTTATATATAGTCTTAAGCGGATTAGGAGTTAATATAGGTATCTGTTTAAAAGCTAGAGTTGTAGGCTAAATCGGGCTAAGGGCGGGTAATAGTTCTATTACTGTTGATATACTAGTAGCTGGTAGAGGGGTAGCCGTTTAGCGGCTACTAAATTCTCTTTATATCGCTTTAAGGTCTAACTTATAGCGGTTCTCTTAGGTTACTAAGGCCTCTACTAGCATCTCGTTCTTCTGCTGTAAAAAGTCCAGCTTACCCTAGATCTCTTTAAGTATACTAATAAGCGCGTTCTTATCTATAGCGTATAATAGTAGATAACATAATATAATATCACGGACGCTTATATATAGTTGGTTAATCGTACTTTAGGTAGTTAACTCTATTACTACGTACTATGTATAAATATTAAAACATTATATAAAGAATAGAGATATCTATATTATACAGGTTTTTATAGGGGCTAGGTCTATACTACTATACGGGCTAGCTGGATTAGCAAAACCTTCCTCTATCGTAGTTAAGATAAGTCGGTTATATTCTAGCTAGCAGCTAATAGCTGTTGCTAGCAGCTGGTTTAGGTATTATAGTAAGGGTAGTATAGGTATAGAGGTGTAGTAGTATTACCGTAATAATAGTTTATAGTTAAAAATAGCCTTATATAGGGTTTTAAATTAAAGGCTTATAATTAGCGTTTTATTAAGTAGGTATATTATTATATAAACTAATTTATTAGTATATTTATTAAAAATATTATTTTCTATTATAAGAATATACGCGCAGGTTATAATTTAATACCCTATTTACTCTATTAGGCTATTCTACTTAGGTATATAAGGCGCGCGAGCTTTAATTACAATTCTTTAATTAAGTAATACTTCTATAAGTTTTAAAAAGCTTAAGTTATTATCTATATAGATTTATATAATCTTTCTTTTATACTATTATTTAATTTTTACTAATAGTATTTTAAAAACTTTTATAAGAGTAGATTTTAACTAATTAACGTATAGTATAAGTAAGCTAATTACCTAAGCGAGCTAATTA
This sequence comes from Lojkania enalia, assembly GCA_010094045.1. Taxonomy (NCBI): domain Eukaryota; kingdom Fungi; phylum Ascomycota; class Dothideomycetes; order Pleosporales; genus Lojkania; species Lojkania enalia. The sequence continues at coordinate 24,256 of ML986796.1, forward strand.
TAATACTAAGACTATACTAAAATCGCGACTACTTTTCGTAAAATATTATACTTTCTTATATTCTATTATACTATATAGTATAGTAGCTTATTCTTCTATATCTATAGTATTATTTTTATACGTCTACGAGTTATATTTAGTTTTACTATACTACCTACAGCGCCTTTAAATTAACTAGCCTCTATTAATACACGTCTTCTTTCTATTCTTCTTTCTATTAGTACGAGTACTAAACTCTTTTAGAGTAGTTAATTAAGCACCTTCTTTAATTATTAGATTACCTTCTATATATACTTTCTTTTATATAATTAATATTATATAGCAGCTTTATTAACTATTTAAAACTTAGTAACCTAAGCGCGTAATAGTATGTTTTTATATATTATATATATAGTACTCTTTATAAATTGTTTAAACGCTTCTATTATTAAAGTAAATAAACTATCTAAATACTTTTAAACTCTTAATTAAACGTATATAGATTAAGATCTAAATTTAATAGAATTACTTAGTATTCTTAACTCTTAAAGGGTATCTTTAACTATAAAAAGTATTAGTATATATAATTAAACTTTAAGCTTTAATAGTACTATATCTAGGTTAAATAGAATTAGACTAGTACCTTAAAAGCTACTTAGAATATTACTCTTTATAATTGCTGTGTTAAAAGCTACTTTAAAGTAGGGTAAGAACTTAATTTTTATAATATAGTTAATATAACCGTATATTAGCTACTCAACTTAGCACTTATACACAGTCTTTAAAGGTAAGAAATAACCTATATCTAATAGCTATAGTAGATACAATAAATATAGAGGTATATAGAGAGTAATAATATTCTTTTTCTTATAGAGCTACCTAAATTTAAGCGAGTTGTAGTTTTTATAGCTGTTGAGAATTAGTAATTAATATATACTAATAGTACAATCCTTTATATATATATTAAAGTACTTTAACTACTTAATACTAATATTATTTATCGTCCAGCCGTTCTTAGTAACCTATATAGCCTAGATTAGTAGAATATTATCTTCTTTATACTATATAGAGAGGTGGTAAATACCTATAAAAATAATAAAAGATAGTATTACTTATCCTATCGCGTTAATATCCTAGATAACTGTAGTCTACTTATAATTATCTCGCTAGAGCTGCTTTAGTTAATTCTATCTTTTAAAGCTAGTAACTACTACTTTTATTAATATTATATCTATTATAAAGTTTAATTTATTAAAGTTATATATATTTTTATTAACAATACTATACTTAGCCTTTATATTCTATATAAGGTAGAACTAGCTTCTTATAACCTTAAAATTCTTATATTTAGCTTTTAAATAGTTATACTTTTAATTAAATTTAACCTTAAGCTTAGGCGTATATTTAATAAAGTTCTCTACCTAGTTCTTTCTAACCTAGCTAGTAGAGTATATAGCTAGTAGTAAATTAGCTATATTTTAAATAGTAGTAAGCTATAGTAGAAATTCTCTTATATCTAAATCTAATATATACTAAATAATTACCTACTCCTTAATCTTACTAAACTTTATTAAATTAGGCTAGTAATCGTATTATAAAGCTATTTTTTTACTTTTATATACTAAGTATATTTTAGGAGATATTATAGATTAATATAACGCGATATATAGTTAGTATTATATTTTATTAAAGAGCTTAGAATATAAGCTATATTCTAGTTTCTTTCTAAATTAATTCTATAGTTATTAGTTATAGTATAATACTATAAAGTATAATTATTATAATTTTAGTAAAGTTTTAGTATTATAATTAGCTTACTTAGGTAATTAGCTTACTTATACTATATATTATATATCGTAAATCTCTTATACTACTAGAATATCTAATTAACTATATAAAATAGATATCTTTTACTATTATAATACCTTTTATAGTTCTTCTAAAGTTATATAATATTAATCGTGATTCTCTTAAATAGTTTAGTAGCTAGGTAAAACTAACTATACTAGTTAATCTACTATAATAATTTTACTTATATATATATCTAATAATCTTATTATACTAATACTATTTAATTACTTAACTAAATACCCTTAGCTGTTTAAGGTAAAGTTAATACTAAATCTCTATCTAAATAGTCTAATAATTAGTATATTTTAGCTAAAGAAATAATTTATATTAGTTACTAATAATAGAAAAGCTTTTCTTTAATTATTATAACTATCTTATATCTAGAAAGTAAATTAAATAGAAGTCTTTTTATTAGGTCTATATTTAGTAGCTAATAGCTATTAAATAACTCTAAATAATAAATAATATTATAATAATTATACTAGTAAAGGTAATTTCTATTTAAATTAAACTAAATACTTTATTTTCTATTTTTAATTAAAATTATTATATTAGTTAATAACTAAGGGATATAGGTAACTTTTATTAACTTAATATTTCTTAAGCTTATAAGAGAATTAATTATAATTATAATAGTACTCTATTTTAATATAAAATATATACTACTTCCTATAGTAATTTTATCTTTAAAATTTACTATCTAAATAGTCTATTAACTAAAAGCCTTAGAGTTATATATATAGATATTAAAATACTAGTATCTTCTTTCTTAGGGGTAGTATTTACTAAAAAATTACCCTTTTAAATTACCTAAGTATTTCTCTAGAGGTTAGTAGCCTTTATAAAGGTTTTACTATTAAACAAGAATTTTAACTTCTTATATTTTTCTATATTTACCTTTAGGGTATTCTTTTTTACCTAACTATACCTAACGTATTCTACTATTAAAACGGCTAAACTATTAAAGTAGCTACTTTTTCTTAGTATAATAAATACTATATATAAAAAGTTAATTTATTTAATAATAATAAGAGATCTTATATATAATATACTTTCATCTAATTTAGAATTTTCCCTACTATTCTTTTAGCACGTACGAGCGTTATATCTAGTCTTACTATAGTTACTATAGTAGTGTTGAGCTAGTTAAGCCCTTTCTTAAGTATCAGTACTATAAGTCTTCTTAAAGGGCTGAGAGCCTATAGATACTTTAGCAGCTATATATAAAGATCTTTCGCTATATAATATTATACTACTATACTAAATATACTTTCTTTTACGCGTTTTATACTTAGTTACTTCTTCTAATTACCTTTTAAGCTTAGAGTTACGAGTTTAAAGAAGCGTATTCTAATATAATATTAACTTAACACCTTTTATAAGCTGTAAGAATCTTTCTTATACCTCTTTTAGTAATCGTATAAAGGACTTTTATATAAGTATTAATTGTAACCTAAATTTATATATATTACTTAAAGTTTTAGACTATTAAGAGTCTTCTTATAGAAGTAGTTCTAGTAGGATATATAGATATATATTAAGGCGATTTAATATAACCTACGCGTTTAGAGGAATAATTTCTATTACTTTAAAGGTCTTTTAATAGTTCTCGTATATAAATATATTAAAAAACGCGTTCTTAAAGGCTGGAAGGAAGCCTTCTTTATTAATATAGTAGACGCGTTAGCGCGCTAAGTCTTATACATACTATAAGTACTTCAGCTTTAATAGTAAGAAGTAAACTATATTAAGAGGCTAAAGTATATACGATAAATAAGAAGGTATATAAAGTATTAAAATTTTTTATATAAGGTAGTAATTTTTAAATTTCTAGTTAAGGTAGCTTTTATAGCTGTCTAAAATAAGTAGCTTATATAATTCTACCTAACGCATCTTTATATACTTATTAAAGTGCTTTAGCTACTTAAGACTAAACGTATTATTTGTCCAGCCGTTCTTAGAAACTAAAATTTTCTAATTATATAGTATACCTACTTCTTTATACTATATAGAGATATAGACGCGTTCTTTATAGATAATAAATAGTAGGGTCGCGTATATAGTAGCATAAATACTCTAGATAATTATAGCCTACTTATAATTATCTAGCTATATAAGAGTAGGCCTTATATAATATTCTAAGCCTATAATAACCTTTATAGTATTAATAATACCTATCTAAAAGCCTGTCTTATTAAAGTTGTAGATATTATTATTATATATACTATATTTTACAATTATATCCTATACGAGCTTAAACTATACGTTAATAACCTCTAGATTCTCTTATTTTATTCTTTAGCAATCCTTTACTCGATTAAAGGCTATTTTAAGCTCGTTTATACGCGCTATAAATTGTTTAAGCTAATTCTTTCCTATAAATATTCTACTACATATACCTAATAGTTTATCTACTATATCTACCACTTTATATAACCGGAGTATAAATCCTTATAAATTAAGGTTAAGAATATATTGTACGATTATTTATTCTTTGGTTACTATAAACTTCTAGCGATTTAGTTGTATATGAGGGCGAAACGCGATTCTATAAAGTTGAGTAGAGAGTTGTTAATATTATACGTTAAAAGCTATAGCAGCGTGTTATATGCTCTTAAACTAGCCTAATTTATACGCCTGTAAGGTAAGCTCAATTCTACCTTCTTATTAAATTAATAGAAGATCGCGTTGTAGATTTATTATAGTTCGTACGTAGTATTTGTAATGTTAAGAAAAAGTGGCTACTTTAATAGTTTAGCCGCTTCGATAGTAGAATATATTATTTAAAATATCTTCTTAAACCTTTAGTATTTTCTAATCTAGTATTTAGTTTAGTAGCCTAATTAATTTATTTATATACTTATAATTATTCTAGAAGTACTACTTCTTATAGAAGTATAGTAGTAGAATATATAATTGTAAACTAGATTTTTTTTAAAGCTACTATATAATACTATTAGAATTTACTTAAGAAATTAATAGATATTATAAAGCTATAAATAAACTAAGCGTCTTTTATAAATTAAAATATTTATAGTAGTTAGTATATTAGTATACTAATTATTTAATTATAGAAATTAGTTAATCGATTTTATCTAGTTTATTTTTAATATTAATTAGTACAATATAGATTAGTACCTATATCTTATCTTTTTTAGCAACTATTAAAAGAAAATCCTTTTCTATTTTAAAGGCCTAAACTTCTACTAAACTAGCAGCTTTAGTACGATAAATTATCTAATTCTACTAATTTAGCTACTTCTCTACCTCCCTATTAATTAGGTATATAAGAAGAGTTTAATATTCTTTCTAGATTAGTTACTCCCTCGACTTAATAGTAGATACTAACTTTTCCTATAAGATTCTAAGAACCTTATAGCTAATTATATTATTATTAAATATTATTTTATATTAAAGTAATATTATTATTAAAATATTACTATATATAATATCGAGAGTATTATTAATCTTAATCTAATCCTTTTTTTATTAGTTATACTAGTTCTTTACCTAGTTCTAATCTATTATTTATATTAAGATTATCTCCTTATATATAACTCTACTAGAGGAGTATCTTTCTATTTCCCCTTCTAGATTTATTTTTAAGGTCTAAAACTTACCTATATTAGAGAGAAAAGGTTCTAGTCTATAAATTTTAACCTTTTTAAGAGGTACGCTTAAATCTAAATATTCTTATATCTTTAGCCTACTAGCTATTAGTTTATACTACTTAAGCTAATTCTTCTAATTACTAGAGGTACTAAGTATCTTCTTTTTAAATATAGCTATAGAGGAGTATACAACTATTATAATACTAGAAATATATTAGAATATATTAATATTAGAGAATAAAATAGCCTTAAACGTAATATAGTATATTAATAGACTTATAAAGTATAGAATTTATATATAATTCTAATAGTTAAGTACCTAAAAAAATTGTTAGTAAATAATAAAGATAAGAATATCGCGATATTATAATACTAAATAAAAAGGAGTAATATCGATTATAATATATAAATTAAATTGCAGCTATTTTAGTATAGTAACTAGGCTTATAACTATAGTAAGAGGCGAATCTTATCTTAGGGAGGGAGATAAGGAGCTAAACTACTTAATTAAAAATAACTAGCGGGCTATATTTATATATATAAAAAAGGGGTATATTAGTTTATATCTAGTATAATATCTAGTATAATATTAACCGTAATATTATACGTTAATATCTAATACAGCTTAGTAGACTAGCTAAAAATTTCTATAATAATTATTATAGAATAGTATAGAAAAGTTAATTTCTTTTATATTATTATAAGATATAGTTCTAATATATTTTATAAGCGAGTCGCCTATCTAAATAAGTTGTCTACTTTTACTAAGAAATTATACTCTACCTATTTATAATAAAATATAGTAACTACCTTAACTTTAATTAATTTATTAAAAAGGTTGGATATTACTAGCTATTTTAGCTATTAATTAAGATTAAATTTAGAGCGTATAAAATATTATAACTACCTATAATATCTCCTAAATAACGTTTAGAAATTAATATACTAGTAAATCTTTATAATATAATTATAAGCCTAATTTAAAGAAGCTTATAAAGCTAGAAGAATTAACTATAATATAGTATATACTAGACCTATTATCTTATAGATATCCTCCTATAATTAATAGTATATAAAATATAGTTGACTATTTACTTAGAGCTTACTTTATAAATTAGGTTAGTAAAAACTAGCTAATAAACTTTATTAATCATATTCTTAAGTTTAAAATATACTTCTATTAAAAATATAACTATTAAAAAACTTTCTATAAGAATTCTAAAGTTATTAATAGCTAGTTTAACCTTTAGTATATAAAGTAGTATATAGTAGACTAGGCTAGTAAATAGAGTATATAGTACCTTATCTAGATTAAGGTTAGGTTTAGAGTTCTTAGTATTAGAGTTAGAATTAAGATAGGGTTCTTAATACTAGAGTATAGGTTAGGTAGAAGTTCTTAGTATTAAGATTAAGGTTAGGGTAGGGTTTTTAGTACTAGGGTATAAGGTTAAGGTAAAAGTACTTTATAAGGTTCCTCTATAATTATAGAAAATAATTATATATTATATATTTATTATATATTATAATGTATTCTACTATTAAAGCAGCTAAACTATTAAAGCGGCTACTTTTTCTTAGCATAACAAATACTATATACGAAAAGTTAATTTACTTAATACTAATAAGAGATCCTATATATAATATACTTTTATCTAATTCAGAATTTTCCCTACTATCCTTTTAGCACGTATAAGCGTTATATCTAGTCTTATTATAGTTACTATAGTAGTATTAAGCTAGTTAAACCCTTTCTTAAATATTAGTACCACGAGTCTTCTTAAAGAGCTAAGAGTTTATAGATACTTCAGCAGCTATATATAAAGATCCCTCGCTATATAATACTATACTACTATACTAAATATACTATTTTTTATACGTTTTACGCTTAATTACTTCTTCTAATTACCTTTTAAGCTTAAAGTTGTAAGCTTAAAGAAGCGTATTCTAATGTAGTATTAACTTAGCACCTTTTATAAGCTATAAGAATTCTTCTTATACCTCTTTTAGTAATCGTATAAAGGACTTTTATACAAGTATTAATTGTAACCCAAATTTATATATATTACTTAGAGTTTTAAACTACTAGAAGTTTTTTTATAGAAGTAGTTCTAGTAGGGTACGCAGTTATATATTAAAGTAATCTAATATAACCTACGCGTTTAGAAGAATAATTTCTATTACTTTAAAGGCCTTTTGATAGTTCTTATACGTAAACACGTTAAAAAACGCGTTCTTAAAGGCTGGAAGGAAGCCTTCTTTATTAATATAGTAGATGTATTAGCGCGCTAAGTCTTATATATACTATAAGTACTTTAGCTTTAATAGTAAGAAGTAAACTATATTAAGAAGCTAAAGTATATACAATAAATAAGAAAGTATATAAAGTGTTAGGATCTTTTATATAAGGTAGTAATCTTTAAATTCCTGGTTAAGGTAGCTTTTATAGCCGTCTAAAATAAATAGCCTATACAATTCTACTTAACGCATCTTTATATACTTATTAAAGTACTTTAGCTACTTAAGACTAAGTATATTATTTATCCAGCCGTTCTTAAAGACTGAAATTTTCCAATTATATAGTATACCTACTTCTTTATACTATATAGAGATATAGACGCGTTCTTTATAGATAATAAATAGCGGGGTTATATATGCAGTAGTATAGATACTTTAGATAACTATAACCTACTCGCAATTGTCTAGCTATATAAGAATAGGCCTTATATAATATTCTAAACCTATAACAACCTTTATAGTATTAATAATACCTATTTAAAAGCCTATCTTATTAAAGTTGTAGATATTATTATTATATATACTATATTTCGCAATTATATTCTATATAAACTTAAACCACGCGTTAATAACCTCTAGATTCTCTTATTTTATTCTTTAACAATCCTTTACTTAATTAAAAGCTATTTTAAACTTATTTATACGCGTTATAAATCGTTTAAACTAATTCTTTCTTATAGATATTCTATTATATATATCTAATAGTTTATCTACTATATTTACTACCTTATATAGCTGGGGTGTAAATCCTCATAAATTAAGGTTAAGAATATATTATACAATTGTTTATTCTTCGGTTACTATAAACTTCTAGTAATTTAGTTGTATATAAGAGTAAAATGCGATTCTATAAAGTTGAGTAGAGAGTTGTTAATATTATATATTAAAAGCTATAGTAGCGTATCGCATGCTTTTAAACTAGCCTAATTTATACGCCTGTAAAGTAAGCTCAATTCTACCTTCTTATTAAATTAATAGAAGGTCGTATTGTAGATTTATTATAGTTTATACGTAGTATTTATAATACTAAGAAAAAGTGGCCGCTT